>JASANE010028048.1:0-269615 GCA_030248225.1 Trileptium ribeirensis
TCGCCGTTATTGGAACCATCGCACCCTCAAAACAGAGGCCTTTTTAGTAGTTGAACCAATGGTGTAAAGAGCAAATGCGGTTGTACTGGTTTGGAACGTTGCGAAGGACCATGACAAGAAAAAACAACAACAATCATAATATTCCACAAATTCAACAGTGTAAAAAAATCAGTTCAACACTTCATCCGGATATATACCAAAGCAAAAGTAATTCAAACCCTTCACCGGCAACGCCGCAGCCCAAACTCTTCTCTCCCTCGAACCCCTTTCCATGTCTTCTAATCTATCATAAACGTTTGAAAGTTCGTAGCTAGTTCAAACGAGTTAATTTACATAACCGTCGCATTGTTTGTGACAGTTTGAAACTCATCATCTTAATACTTGCAAAAATTCCCGAATTCTATATGAGCAAAGTTGGAAAATTTCCTAAATTAATCGGGAGAAGGTATATCTTTCTTATATTTCTCCTAAATTTTGTGTTATATTTTTATAGTTAATACTAAATTTTACCAAACCTTCCACAGTTTCCCAATATTTTCCATATTTCCAAGTATTTCTAATAATTTTCACCGAAATTTCTCTATATACGCCGAGCATTAATCAAAATTTTACTAAAATATACCTATTTCCTTGGAATATATACTGACCTAACCTTGATCAAAGTTCACCTAAATCTATTGGAAAACACATGAAATTTGTGAATACCGGGCTATGCATCCAAAGGGCAGGCTATGAACACCTTATTAATTTTTGGAAAATACCTAATTTCCAAAGCAATACTAAACTCTAAACTGCATGGATTTTACCTTCAAGCACAAGTAAGGAGTCCCGTAAAACCCAAATATAATTAAAAGATGTAACCGCCCAAGTTTTTATATAATTTTTAAAATATTTAACTATAGAGATCCAAATTGACTCTGGAGGACACCAGTTTACCAATGGAGCGGCATCCGATACATTATAACTTGCTTTGTGCCCAAAGAGTGCAATGATAATAAAATAATTTGTTGATGTTATCGTGTTCTTGTCCACTCGTGCCCCAATGGGGCGCCGGCTCAAGGGTTTCTTATGATCTCCCAATAAGGTATCAAACTAGTGCGTGATATTGGGTATCTTGGCCTTGGGTGTGGTACCGATCTAGGTCAATCATGTGGGCATGTCTATACGTTATTGCGGGTTCTTGGGATTATTTGTGGTTGGACATGCTCGTAGGTAAAATTAAAGCAAAGTTTTCTCACGTTTTGAACGCCGACTGGTTTCCCCCAGCCCGGGGGACGAAACCGTAAGTCGTTAGGCGGGTCGGCAGAGTTGTGCATAGGCTTTTTCGAAACAATGTAGGCCTAAACATCCCGGGAGTGTTTTTGGAAAACAGTAACCTTGTGCAGATTCTAGGGCAAACTATGCGTATAAAGCGGTAAAATTTGTGGCTCGACGTAGTCTCGGATAAGGCCCTCTACTGCTCATCCTGTGACGTCCCGGCGTGCGCTCTCGGTTCGACCTGGCTTTCCTTCCTACGCGTTACGTTGGAAAAGCATGGACTGCCTCGGCCGGCAGCAAGCCCCGCACCAAACAAAGTAAAGAAGTAAAGTGCGCCGTACTAGCACTAAAACTTTAAGGCGTGTTCACACGCTCAAACTTTTTGCTCAAATCTTGATCAAAATATCAGCTAAAAATTGCCCAAATATTGACCAAAATTTGAAAACATGGTTTTTGCATTTTTGGTAAGTTTGAACGTGTGAACACTGTTCAAACCTTGCAGTGACATGCCTTTACCCATTCATCGATGGGATACCTTGCTTGAAAAAGTTTGAACTCAAATTTTGAAACATCGCTATATTAAATGAAAATTCACATTCGGCCCTGCACAGGCACATACAAATGGGCTGAGGTACCGGTTTTTTGGGACACCATACTGTCAGGCAGATTTGGAAGAGTTACCTGTCAAAACCTGCGTGACGTCGGAGGGGAAAGTCAACACTAATACAGTATCGAAAGGATTCTAAAATCTTGCTGCTACGGAAACGCGCTAGGCTTAGGGTCAATCTTGTACAGTATCTGAACAAAGGGTACGTGCGAACGCTCACATCGGGCGGTGAGGCACTGCACTCGTGTTGTCAATTTAAAAAAGTATAAATGTTATGCCATAGCATTCGTTATGTTATGCCATACCATAATTTTATGTTGTTCTAAAATGTGGTTACGTGCCGTGGGTTCTTTTCCATTATCCCCCCAGCCCGCGTTTGCCCAAAAAGGTCAGATTCTGGAAATTTTGGTATTTTTGTGGTCCTCGAGACCTCCCCTGATCATTTCGACCAAAAAATTGAATTTTTAAAATTTTAGATTTTTGGGTCCCAAAGGAAACCCAAAAAATTTTTTTTTAAAAATTGAAATTTTACCCACCATTCGCCGCATCTTGATGAGCTGAATCGAATGGTGTTATTTTTAACGGGTTCCGGAAACCAAATCCTAAGTTATGGCCAAAAATATAGGAGGCTGAGAGGCTCAACAATTGAACAGTTTTTGGCCATAACTTAGGATACTTTTATCAGATGCCGTTATAAATAAGACCATTATGCGGCGTTCACGTTATAATGTCCCCGCTGTTTGTAACTTTTGACCCCCTGTAGTCGCGACCCTACCGTATAGACAGTCAGGGTGACACCCATACTGTAAATCAAATGCCGAGGGTGTACGACACACCCTTAGCTACTGAATTTTTTCCAGACAGTGTCGTACACACCCTTAGCTACCAATTTGACGCGAATTAACTATAACGGACACCGTCTGTAGCTAATGCGGTTTATTAGTCAACTGTCCTGTGGAGTTTTCCTAAATTCTCGATATTTGTATCTAGCCCATATGAACATTGCTCAAATAATTCCGAACACTGTCAATAAAACTGCCAGAAGACACGGTGTGCCTGACACTGTCGGCAAATGGTAATACGCGTAACTAGCTACCGTTGAAAAAATTTATTAAAAACATGGGGGTGTCGCAGACACCCTGTTGTCAACAGTGTGTCTGACACTGTGAGGGGTACATAGGTTCCAAACGTTGGGGACATTATAACGTGAACGCCGCATTACACTCAGCTCGTCAAGCCGCGTCGAATGATGGGTAAAAATCTAATTTTTAAGAAAAAAATTTTTTGGGTTCCCTCGGGACCCAAAAATATCGAAAAAAATTTTAAAAATTCAATTTTTTGGTCGAAATGATCAGGGAGGTCTCGAGGGGAGATCACAAAAATACCAAAATTTTCAGAATCTGACAATTTTTGGGCAAATGGGGGAGCGGGGGATAATGGAAAAGAACCACATACCGCATTTAGCGGACCTTAGTAAAATATCTGCCGTATGGCTTTTACTCCAAGCGATAAAAATAGGGTTGCATCGATATTTATCACTAATTAGGCATCCACACTTTGGGGGCGGAGAAATTGAGGGAAAGGCGGACAGCCTTTCTAGTTGAGAGAAGGCTTAAAGGTTGACCCTCCTTCAGGGGACCATCCTACCACTATCACATGGACCAATTAATGGGCCGGCCGAATACCCTGTTTAACCTGCCCACTGAGATAACCGGTTCTGTAGATCAGCCTTACAACTCGCCGAGGAAGTCTGGCTATTACCCGCGATAAAATCACCGTGTCGCTTGGTTTCTTTAGGGCGAGAACTGGTCCTAGTACATATACATATGACTGACCTGGGTCAATACAACCCACAAAGCCAAATAAGATGTCCTATTTTAATCATCTTAGTTTTGGTATCGTGATTGTGGAATCGTTAGGGTCACTTGACCCGGCGTACCACTGCAGCCCGAGTAAACAATCATGATATCAATAAGTATTTTATTAACAATACAATCCCACAATACAAAAATTCAGTGTTCCGGATTATACTATATCGGCGTCTTCTAGCGTAAATGAGTTTGGCCCGATATACTTTGGGAAAATTTAAAAAGTTGGGCTGTTACATATATATAGTGCTGTTCTCGATAGCCTTAAAAGTTAAAATCTGTATACTTGTCTTTAATAAGGGGGTTGCCGCTCCTCGAACTGAGCTATTCACGCACACTGTCAGCACCTAAAGCTGACACAGGACATAATGGTAACGACTCTCGCGCAGTCGTTACATTATCCGGGTACAATACGACTGATAAAAAAGCATTATTCATGACCAGTGTTTTAGCGTACGCATACACATCAATTCAAGCACGAGTGATATAATGCTTTAAAATATCGAGATTGCGTTATTTTATGAAGATTATTAAGAGACGACATTAATATGTTCCGACCACTCACAAGATGCTATTAACGCAAAGTTTACTTTTACCGTATAATATAAATGATAACCTTACATATACAAAACATCTCCATGAATAGTAAAGACTTGCCCACACAAATCAACCAGTATATCGCAAAAGCGAGGGTGAAACGGAGCGAGCATGTTTTAATCATGCGGTCATTTTGTGTAAAAACCATTTAGCAGTCTTTGTGTTTGGTGTATATAGTACTATAAACCTCTGTAACCTGAACCCATTGAAAACCCTAAAACCTTATTGCTCAAAAACTTTTCGAAAACAACTGAAAACGTGCAAGGTATTTTCTCGTCGCTCAGATAACCAAACTATCGTATCCACGGTAACCCAAAGCCTATACATAGACCATTAATGGATCACCGTGAGTCGTGGATCCACCCAGACCTGGAAATTTATACTTTGTTCTCCGTCTCGTTCACTTTATGTATTTGACGAAAATGCACTAAACGCAAAAATTCTGTGTGGCCTTACAATTTATTTCCATTTCACCTACATTCAATATATACTTTTAACATGTATTAAGTGAAGCAATGTAGTGATCTTAACGAGTTTTCCACTGATGAAATAATAGTTCTAAATTGTGGTTAATCTTTTAATAAAGTATTAATGAGATAACGAGAAATTTGTTTTCAATTTGGCTACATGAACCATAAGTATTACTACAAAAAGCACACGCTGTGCAGAAAACAAATACATGTGTTTAAGGCTGAGATGTTAATGCGTTACCATATTACCGATGTTTTAAGACACATAGCAATGGAAGACTTTGTCGCGGATTCGAGGTTTGAAACCAATACCACATTTTGTATTAAAAATTCAACACAATCTTACAGTGTTCTGCTCCCAAAAGGCAATGTTTGTACATTTATTTTAAGACATTTAACCGCGTACCTTCCTCGCTACGTTTGATATACATGGAAAACAGCAATATATCCGCAATCAATCAAGCTGCATTGGTGTTATTTGTCTCGTTTTGTAAAACAATTCATGTTCTATAAGGTTACACCCATGATATAGCTATTGCCATTATTCGCACTGCATATTTGGTTCAAAACAATTTCAAACGGCCCCACGAGACCCAAGCTAAGCGAGAATCTGCAACCGCTCAAGCTATGTATATTGGTGTTATTGATCTCGTTTTGTAGATCAATTCATATGTAGCAGCAAATAGTAGTGTCGTTATTTACGCTGTAGGGTTGTGTCAAGATGATTTTAAGAACGGACCCACGAGACCCAAAATACACGAAAACGACAATACCTTTACACCCGATTCTGCTGTGCACGGTTTGGTTAGAACTTCTTATTGAATGAGACAATATGACCTAAAATACACGTAAGCGGCGATGTCTGTGCAGCCGCTTGAGCTATACTATATTGATAATAACTTGCAGAAAAAATTCAGCTATGTCAATATGAATCCCTAAATACGCCATAAACGGGCATACCTCAAAGCAACATGTCTAATATTCAGCCAATTTTGTACGTTCGATACACAATATTGCTCGGTCCGTCTCTCTAAATTACATATTCAATACTCAGAAATCATCACATTGTCGATGCGACAAGTTACTAGTTTACTATCATAGTGTGCCTGGCATAAACATGATGAACTCGTGGTTTGTAATATCGTCATGTATGCAGCAAACGTAATAACTAGTGCAGTCTAAACTAGAGACCGTATTGGGATCTTAATTTTTCGCCTCGACCCAACTGCAGTCTAAACATTCATATTAACTATTAAAGTTATAGTTGTTAAGTTGCAGCATAAAATATATTAATTAAAGTAGTAAAACGTGTTTAATTATGTATTAGCGTTCCAATATATATTGCGCTGCACTTATGCCATTATTTATTACACCAGCACTCTCAATGAAATTACCTAAGACCACCAAAGTTTACGATGTGATTGTAAAAAATTGTGTACAGCACGAAGATACTTAGAAAATGATATGCGACATTTTGGGTCCATCGCTGGAGACAATTTTCATTTGATGAAAAGAGTGGGATCTCTGCGACACGATCCGACCTGCACCTGACCAAACTGCTTTCCCTATATACCCTAAACAAATTAGACTTATTGGACGAGTCATTAACTGTGCAGTCTATAAAGACAAAATTTGGTCCCGCACGCACGGTTCCAGAAGCTACATTTCCATAAACAAAGTATCTTTGTCAATTGCACTGTAAAATTTGAGCTACGCCAATCGGTTCAGGTACAACGGAGCTACAAACGATAACAATAAAATACGCTTTGGTCTTAGTCTAAAACATGGTGTTATCTGACCCCTTCACCCAACAAGCGGTGTTACCGATTTACCTGAATCATGAATATACAATCATGACAGATTAAATTGTTTGCAACCGATACATTGTTAATAATTATTGACAATGACCACTAGTCAGTGCGTAAAAAAATCAGATATTTTGTTGCAAAAATAAAAATAATGTGCAGAGATTAATTTATGCAAGGTAGAATTCCAATGCGAGTAATATGCGGAAAGGTTTGCAGTACAAACTCTATAAATAAATATTAAATATACCAATGGCGACTGAAACATATAATCGAAACATACCTTTAGGTAAAACAAGATTTAGCGGTTCACAACTACACGAAGAGAAATTGCCTCAAACTGACAACCTATTAAAGTTAAAGATAGAATAAAAATTCATGAACTTGGATTGATAATAGCTATAATGTATCCGATATGAATAAGTGTCTACAGAATCCAACGTTACTAAAATATGTTGCAGCACTGGCGCGCGGCTACAACTGCAGCCCCAGTTAACGCTAGTACATAATAGGCTCCGTCTACACATGTTCACTGTCCCAAACACTATTGCAACCAGTGTTACGGTCACGGAAAGAGCTGATGTCAATTGGGAAATATAATCATTATTATTATTGCTACACGAACTTGTCATGTTGCCGTTGTAGGTGACAGAGACGATGCTTGCGTATCGACCGTTGCTGAAGCCGTGCGACAATCCACCTTGAGAAAAAAATTATGAAGTTGTAAAAGCATCAAGTATTAACTTTATACAATCACATATCCCAGATTGATTATATTAAAAAGAGAAAAGAGTACAACAGTAAAAATAGTTTTTTAATGGTTTATCGCACACAAATCAGACAATAAGCAGTACTGCAGCTTGTAAACTTAATAATCTACGACTAGTGCGAAAAAAATTTGATGTACTACGATCTATTCCATGCAACCTAACGGCAAGACTAAAAATAGATGCTCACTGTTGCTTTACCATTCTGATTCGATCTGCATAATAGAGTTAAGAGATTGTTGACGACATTTAGACAAAATGTAAAACGAAACAATAATGCGCGAACTAAAATTGAAGGCTCAAATTATTATTACAAAAAATAATATGCAACATTAAATAATTATAATTCCTATGAAAATTTAGCAAAATCATACAATCTTTCATAACCAGTAACTAGCGTAGCGAGGAGACAGTGTGGGAATGTGACTATTTTGGGATTGAAATTGAACTTAATGTCCCCTTGCCAATTCCAGAAAGCTTATGACTTGAAAACTACATCTTTGGCAAAAGTGTTATACAGTAAAGTTACCGAATTTTGCATAGATGTCCATTTCGATGCACCATACACTACTATTAAGCTGCATCATTGCTATTAAGCTAAAATGTACTTCGCAACAAAATATCAAAACTATAAAATTAAAGAAGCGATAAAAATATTCTTATCAAAATAAAATAAGCTCAAATAAATAAACGACAAAAGAAGTCATGTAAAACCTTACAGTTAAATCCGTAGCTCCCGAGCAAACTTCGGTCGATCCGGGATTGGCACAGTTTTCGTCGTTGTTAGTATCATTGCAACTTTCATTAGCATCGGTCGCAGATATTCGTTGTTGCTCTTCGCTATCACATTTATTTTTTGCCAAACGAAGTAGAGTACTTGCATCAATTACACCGTTCGTTATTGATGTTTCGTCCGCAGCCGAAACGCTGCCATTGCTGAAACCGCCATAACTATTATTATTGGCTCCGCCAATATGTTGAGCTTGTACAAATTGTGACTGAAGATTAGCAATCAGCTGGCACTGGAAGAATGAATTCGCAGCTGCTGCGGCCATCGCAACTGAATCAAGGCTTGGAGTTCCGATCGCACAATTACTAGAAGGAGGTGACGGATTAGTCTGTTCTGGCGCTGACGCAGCGGAGGCTAGTTGATTAATTGTCTCAACTATCAATTGCTGCTGCAACTCCCGTTGTTTTTGCTGTTGGTCAGGCACTTCTTGTCGTTTCTTAGTAGTGCCATTAATCGACATCTTTACAGAACTTTTTTTCGGTGTGAAAGAGCGTGAGCCTCCAGCATGATGGCGTTGTTTTGGTCCTGATGTGCCAGTGGAAGTATTTCCACTAGCAACCGACGATATGCTAAATCGGCCTCCGTATGGCATAGTCCGATGGGATTGAGATTTGAGCGCAGAGCCAGAGTTTGCGTTAACTGATGTGTCTGAAGAAGCACATGGTTGCAGAATGCGACGTCGCGCATTTATGAACCTAAAATACTGACAGTGATATTTAATATCTTTAGAATCGCGGAATTTGTAATTGATTTAGAGTGGAATGAGCGAGCGAAGCGAGCTCATTCCACTCGCGAGCGAAGCTCACGAGTGGAACGAGAATTTTCAATTTTGGCTTTGGAGGAGGGTTGAGGTGGTCCTGTCTGTGTGTGTCTGTCGCACCTGAATCTCGATAACGGTTGGGCGGATTTTGATGCAAGATAGCTCATTCGAACCACAATTGTCGATTTAGGTGTAGTTGAATTTTTTTGCCGTGGGAAAAGTTATAGGGCAAAATGACGTCATTTTGGCCCATTTTTCGGGCACCCCTCCAGTTTTGCGGCTTTTCTCAATAAGTACACGAGGTATCCGCAAACTAATAGGCCTATTCTATGTAGCTTTACCAGGGCTTTCCAATGATATATAACAAGTTTTTCAACTATTTCCCAATCTGGAGTCTATAAGCTTATAGTTGACGCCAAATTTCATATTTGGTGAAAAGTCGTGGGAAATGCACCTAAATGTGTGCTTATTGTTGGTTTTAGTGTCGGATATGGTGTTTTCTGGGCCAACAAGCTGATTGCGAGTGTCAAAAATATTGTGTGGCAAATATTTTTCACACTTCTGATTCATATTTGGTATGAAAAAAGATTTTTCTCAAGTGTCGGTTTGAATTCTTTAACGTTCTTTTCACAGTCAATTTGGGGTTTTATTGAATTATTAAATTGTTAGTTGATTGTTTTTGTACTCATTGTATGATGTTTTGTCTACCGCATACGTTGGCTATCAAAAGAGGCGGGCGTAACTATGACTCATCACTCACGGTTTATATAATGCTGCAACTGCGTACTGTGTGTAGGCTTTGTTTGTGTGTGCTTTCTACAACAGACTTCGGGGGATTGTTCTCACCACTCGAATTCTGGCTCGCAAGCGAGTTTCACTAGTCAATGAGGTTGCAGTAATAGTGGAGTTTTCTTTGTACAGCAAGATTTAATGTTACTTTCCAGCGCAATGCGAAATTGTATTAGGTTACATGCTAGGCGTGATAATTGTGGAAAATAAATGCACCCGTTATAAATTATACATTATGTTCAACAAATATATATGTATAAGAATAACTACAAGCATCCGTAACAATCTGGCGCAAATTTATTGTTCGAAATACAAAAAATAAATCAGAAATTGTACTACCGATCTTCTGAATATACAAACACACACAATCAAATGTACCGAATATAACAAAAACAGAAATCCAGATTAATGGTGGAAGATTAGATCAGACCCATTTCAGACATGATAGCAAATCATACGGTGTCGATAAAGAGGTTACACAGCTCATCAAAATTTGACCCAAAACTTATTTATTTTAATTTAGATTCTTAGCTTTTAGCGTAAAAGGTCCAGAGCTACATCACTCTACAGACATGATAGTGTATCGAACAAACAAATATTGAACGGAAATAAACAAGATTTGCCTACTGGCGAAGAGATCTAGAACAAACTTGGAACAGATATCAAAAAGAAGTGGTAAATATTTCGAACATATAAAGAGGGAAATTTATTGATTTCTGATAAGGACTGTACAATATTTTGACGTTCATTTAATCAGATTAGTTAATTTAAATTACTTCCGTACAAGAAAAACTGAAGACACTATCTTATTGCCATAACCATGGGGATAGATATACTCTATGTGAGAAGCAACTTCAGGGGCGTATAAGAAACATAAAACTTATACGCTGGAGTAATAAGCTTCTTGATTTTTTGCCATAAAATGACAGATGTATCCGCCCTTGCTAATTATATAAATTTTTAATAACCATGGAATATTCCATTTAGGTACGATTGTATTTATGTAAAGCAAAGATAAAATACAAAATAAAACAAAAACCTAGAACTTACTGATTTGAAAACACACTATAGCTTAGGGCATTAACCTACAGTTAACAATTTTCATCCAACTTGACTAAGTGGTTAATAATAGCAGTTTCTTAAATAATATCAAATCTGACCGTGTTTATTTAAGTTACAACATTAAGAATTTCTTATCAAACCTACACACTAGAGGTAACATTTGTTTCTGGCGAAATTCACAGCATTATAAAGCTTCCATAATAGCGTAAAGAATTATATCAAACAATGAAAACTATATTGCAGTAAGTCCCATAACAGTATGAAACTGAGTCACACTCATGCCTGATCTTATGCCTTGGCGTGGTAGCCACCCCCCAAGTATGACTGCGTGCACCATACCAAATTTCGTTGGTGTGCACCGCCTTGTCCTCCCAAAGTTTCTTGGAATTGTGTCAGGTACCCGCGCGCCAAGGAGACTAGAAATGGAACAGCAATCATCAGCTGTTATGTTTAATGTTATTGGTTATGCTGGCGCCTCTCATATAGACCCAGGGAGGGGTAAGCGTTAGTCTGATCTAACACCAAAGATTGATGAGAGCCAGGCCCAAAAATGGCCACACCGTCATATAAAATCAAACAGGTGAGTCTGACAGAGAGCAAAACCCTTTTAAAAATTTTTATGATCGCTTAATATAACCAGCTGAACTTTATGAACAAATCAGATTATCCCTTATCAGGAAATCCCCTGTGGAATTCGGGTTATCGACAAATGATTTAGATGCAATAAAACTTACATTTATATTAGAACTTGCAGATACAAGAGCTTTGCAAGACTTGTTGGGGAAATGGAAACATTTTACGAATCAATGGCTGAAATGTCACCGTTCCTGCGCAATATATCTGCCGCCATTTCGAGACCAGATTAACATTATATAACCAAGAGTTGATGATTTTGTACTGAAAAATACGACGTTCTTCAGCGTTACCATATCCAGTTTAAAGATATGGTCAGTACGTTGCCACCTGTCCCTTATATATTACAGGGAACAATTTATCTACCACGGCCCCCGCGGGATCTCGACAATTTTTTCCCTGTTTTCCCTGCAAAATCTCCCCATTTTTTCCCTGTTTTCCCTGCAGCTCCTGTAAAAATTCAACTTTGAGGTTGTCCCCGAGAATGTCAGTTGGATGTCGGATGTTTGGTTGACGCCATCATTTACTTATTTGTATATATATGCTTAGTTTTGCACACAAATATATTATACTGAAACTCAGAAATAGGCAGCAGAATGCATATGACTATTATAGGTGAAAAAAATATATATATATATATATATTGTACACATTGCTGTATGTGTATTATTCATAAAGGATATATCGCCTAAAATCATAAGCTGAAAATTATAGCGTTTCAGACAATATATTAGTGTGAAAACTAAAACATTAAAATTATATTAAATTTAGTTATATATTGCAGAAGGTGCGACATTGCTGCAGCATGAAATCGGAGAAATGAGGGTCCTTGGTCTGAAATAAAAGAATAAAAAATGACAAATCTCCAAAAATATTTCCAAAAGCAACCCATTTCCAAAAAATCCCAAAATTTTTCCCTGCAGACGTCAAAATTTTCCGTTTCCCCTGTTTTCTCTGCAAAAAATCGATAATTTCCCTGTTTTCCATATTTTCCCTGTCGATCGGGGACCCTGACCTACCCCATTCTGTTTCATGGGAGGCATTAATATCCCTGTACTTTTGGATTAGCACATTATCACCGCCATGAAATACATGGAGGAAATGTCTTTCTCCTAAAAACACGGGGATGGATAAAATGTTCCGTATGGAATACAGAGGATTTCTCGCACACAATTCAAAAGGGACAGTACGACACAAACAAACACTGCAAACACGGGTGACACACTTAAGCAAAATATGCGCTTTTGCTATAACGAATTGATCAAAAGTAATAAAATGTCACTGCTTACCAGTTGTTAACCTGCACCAGTTGTAAATTAGTTTCAGCAGCTAATTCGCGCTTCTCATTTTCGGTAGGATAAGGATGCTAAAAAATTGTAAAAAAACACATTACACCAAAATATTATAAGAATAGAAAGCCTAGGTACCAAGCGAAATATAATACAAAAAAGATGGCTAAATATTTAGTACTACTGCAGCCATACAATTACACATACTCTGAGGATTAGCCATATCGAATATTTGACCAGCATTACCAGTCCTGTTTCGACCCATTGTAACAGCCAAACATTGATTAGTGATAAGTCCTTTCTGGCAATGAGCCTTACGACCTCTCGGCAGGTGTTTTTTTTCAAAAATCTATACGGGTATTTCGGTTCGTTTTTTAAAAAATTGGGCTTTTGGAAACGTTGCTGTTCGATTGGCATTGGGAATATATATATTCTGACTGCATAACTCATAGCTTTGGGCCCAGACTGAGCAAGTACAAGAACGTTTCCCTTTATATTAGATGTCGCACCCTGTAGCTTGTTATTTTTATATCCAACTACACTCACTCGCGCTTGTTCACACCGAAATATTACAATAATAATTATAAATAATTAAATAGTTTGCTTTGGTAACAGCTGCTAATATCCTAACTAGAGAATTTGAGTGTTAATTCACATGGGGGTATTCAGCATTTCCTTAAATATAAAGTGTCAGAATATGTGAGAAGTAAGACTTGAAAACGTATGTCCAGGACTCCTATTTTAAAGTCAGAATAATTACTCGGGCACGGAATTTTCGACCAAATTTGCGCGATATTGCAGGACAACGCTGACGCTGTAGTTTGTTACAAAATTATAAACATTCACCTGTCCTCTCCTCAATGCAGATAGTTTTGCGTTATATTAATATTTTAAGTGAGTGTTTTTGTCTTTTCTGATGCAAGCCTTCTTTGTATTTTCAATGAAAATATTATTATTTAAGGGAAGTGAGCGAACCTGTAGGCGCTTAAAGTGGCGCGTGCGCAAGCCGGGGGTGGGCTGGGATAATATTGTGCGTGGCGATATGGAGATCAAGTTTCCGATTCTGCGAAGAGTGCGGTTCATGATTGCTTCGCGTAAACTGTTTGGGGACCAAACAATAATGGTATATCCATGGAAGTGTCCTCTCCCAAACCACGAGCCGAGGCCGAACCAAATATTGGGGCATTCCCTCTCTACTAATACGTTAAGTGAAAGATATAACAACTGTCCAGGGTATATCAACATATAAACAGTTTTAGCTGATACTTTTTGGACAAAAACTAAAAACAGTTTACAAGAAGGTATGACGCGTTACTGCATTCTTGTAGGCGGCGTGAAGAGACATGATGAATCTAGTGAAGTCAAAACCCCAAAAGTGCTGCAAAAATTAATTAATGCAGACCGAGATGAGCGAGACCGCAGCGTATACATTTTCTGCAAAAATTTGAATTTTCTACGCTGCAAGCATGCGAATAGCTAATAAATTTGTTGAACTAACGCCCGGATTTAATTCATATTTGCCTTTTTTAAAAATTTACGCTTCGCCAAGCAAAAACCGAAAAAGCCCCTGCTGCTCTGATTCGCGTTTTGCGTATGCTTTGAACTACCTGTGCGCGTATTTGTACTATGCTTGAGTTTAACATCGATTAAAAATGTATGCTTGAAATATATTGGTCATGCCAGTAAAATACGGCGCTGACAAACTTAGAAGTAGACATCTTTGAGAATATTGCAGGATGAGACGCTATACGACAAATTAGGTCATCCTTTCGCCCTTTGTAAGCACGCTATATTACGAAGACAGACTCAGCACACTGGTAATATATTTCCATATAAACACTTTGCGGCGAGATGTGCAAACTATAAAATTATAATAATGCTATAAACGAATGTAGTTGTAATAGCAACGGACAGCAGCATAACAAACCAGGATGTAGGTATCAAGAAGGTAATGGAACCGTATAACGACTTCAACTAAATTTATTATGGGATCGATGTAGCGTATCTCATTATCGGCTGTTTGTAGACGTATCTCAGCCTACAACCATTCCATTGATTCATAACTTGATTTCAAAGCTAGGAGATCATTTATTCACAAGTGGAAGGCAAGTTCTAAATCTAAATATATTTTATTATGATTATACGTATTACTATTCTTATTTTATTTAAATTTTAATACTTCACATTTAAATTCTAATGTAGCAGCAAAAGCAGCAACATTAGTACACTATCGTCAATGGATTTGGTAAAGACATAGCTGAAATATATTTTTGCTGAGGTAAAAGTAAGTTAGTTATATAATACGGAAATTATTTCTGATCTCTTCCAGGACGAGCATGTTATTCATGTTTAAACTAGCACGAAATCATCATACTGCGTGTTTGTCTTCAAAAATAAAGTAATTTATCTTAATTTAAGACGAACCGCGATACTTAATCATTTGCAGGTAGCGGTAAACACACACGTAGTTACAAAAAGGTTCACAGTAAATAACAAATGCAAAACAACTGGCGACATCCCACGAAAACGTTACCTTCTATGATCCATTTCCGAATCCAATATTTTTTTGGCTAACGACGAAAAATGCAGAACAATTTTGACGCCATATTGTCAAAAAATCCGAATTATAATAATAACTAATTCTAAGTTTCTAATTAATAAGTTTCGCCGTGAATCCTAATTTAAAATTTTGAAAACCAATAATTGCTATGTATGTTGCTTGATGAATTTTTATTTCAGACTGGATAGGAAAGCGAAGAAGTTTGCTACGTTCATAAATTTTCAAATGCCAAATAGCACATGGATAAAATAAGCACAGTTCGTATATCATCGCTGTTTTCATCACTACGTTTGAAAGCCAGATTCGGGGCACCAAACATAAATAAATTTAATTTATAAACGGCAACTAGACGGCTATCCTCCTGATCATACAGAATGCGAAGCGTTGTAGCTTTGGTTAAAATTGTGCGAGAAAAATCGTCGGTCGTCAGGACTACTGCTAATAATATAAATCTTGCTAAAACAAAGTATACTACCACAACAGCCACAAGCAGCTTTACTTCGCAAAAAAGTTTGAGTTAACACATTGGACAGATGATGATGACAATGGTAAGCATTTTTATAAATTAAAATTATATTCACCCAACTGCAATAATTTCTAAGCAACTTACAGCAATATGTTGAAAAAGCCAGGCACGAAGAATTGTTGTCGCCTGCTTCGGAAGTGATGTGCGTTTAGCGTTGGTGCTTTCGAGATCAATTAGAAAATTGCGTAAATCCCTCGCTGATTTATCCTATTAAATTAAAGACACTAAACAAAACAAAAAATTCACTGAAACTTCTTTATACGAATGTGCCGTATCTCAAAATCAATCCTGTTACAGCACTGCATAATATTTATTCAACGTTCTATAGAAAACGCTATGAAATACCAAACAAATAAAGATTTTTCTATACCTTTAGAATGGCTTATGTAATTAGCCTAAATTCCTTAAATTTTAGCACTCAGGATCAGTACGAGGCTGTCTGTCGTATAACAACTGTAGGCCTCTTAATCAACTTCTTCCGGCTCTTCCAAAGAGGTCTTGGCATTTTTCACTGCCCCCACTAGAAAACCCATGCCCCCGGATGAGGCGCTTGGCAAAATTTTGCCCCACTCCCTCGCCGGCAAAATGCCCCTGGAAAAATTACTCGCTTCCCCGGTAAATCCCCTCCCGGCTGACATACAAAATTGAAAGAAATTCTTTTAACAAGCTAAAGTTTGATTGTGGCGGTTTTAACCTCAATAAAGTGCTTTTGCATTATTTCCGAGGCTATTTAGCAATTTTTGCTTTTTTCGCTGAAAAGTATTAAATTTTAAAGTTTTTTAGATTCCTCTCCCCGGCAAAATCCGGCGCCCTAATTCGGAACTAGGGGCCCGGTTCATGCCCATAGCACAATTTTCAGCGAATATAGAAACCACATATGTGCGGTTGTATTGCAAAATAAATATGACCAATTATCGAATTAATTACAGTCATAATGATAATTAGATTTTACAAGTCTGCTAAGCAAATGGAAATTAAAACATTAAAATCAAAACTGGATGTTGTAAGTGATCATAATATGCACCATTTAAATCGCAACGGAAAATAATTCATGTTAAAATTGCATTTAGAACTTTAAAATATTTGAATTAAAGTATTCAAGCATTAAAATGAGAACTGTAAGCAAGCATTGCATACTTCGTTAGATGACAGCGATTCAGTGCCATCTGCCGCACTATGTCTTCTGCTGTCGGGGCTTGGTGCATCTACGTCAGGCTTGGCCTAAAACGTATAACATAGTCAAATGGTTACAAAAACAAGTGCTCAATTTGTAGAAATAGAATTTAGTGCTATCCACCAAACTGTGCTTTATCGCACCGTGGCTTATCGCAACCACTTTAGGCTTAGCGTAAAACGTATAACAAAGTCTAACAATCACAAAAACAAATGTCGATTTCGTAGAAGCCGAATTTATCGCCATTCGTCTCACTGTGTCTTCTCCTGTCGGGGCTTGGCGCTTCCACATTAAGCTTATTAGCATAAAAAGTATAACAAGTCCAATAATCACTAAAACAAAAGTCTGTTTCATAGAAGCAGCATTTAGTGTTACCACCGCACTGTGCCTACTCCTGACGGGGCTTGTCGCAACAAGGTCAGGTTTAGTCTAAGACTTATACCAGACTTAAATAATCATGAAAACAAATTATCTACATCGATGAAGCATAAACTTCTATATTATTAAACATGTGCGTAATATACAAATACCCAGAGTATTTGTAGATAGTGATACTATTATATTTAACATCTTTCGTTCAAGAAATGAAATGTGGGTCCACACAGCTTCGTATATAACAATAGAAGTTGAAAAAACATTGTGTGACAGGGTTTAATTTCTGACTATAAAAAATATCTTATTTAATGCAGTGAATATCTCAATTAAAACTCAAAATTTAACATTTTACGATTAATTTACCATTCCGATTCCATGAAATTGCAAGTCGATTTGTGTGGAAGTTATTTGCGATAGAAACCAGATTTGTAATTTCAAGTACTGTGGGGCACGTAGTGTCTAGCAAATCCGAATTACGAACAAAAATATATCATTCGAAAACGGAATGCTGTACGAAATCATGCTATGAGTAAACACCGATTGCGAAGATTCAGTTAATCCGAAACGTGACTATGATATGTACGGCTGCAAGTTGAAAAGTTTTGCCTGGCAATAGCTAATAGCGGATACAAAGTTTGTGCTGACAGGCCAAAAAATAAGACGATCTCTTAGTTCTATACCCCATGTAGAAATAAGTAATCAGCCGGACCGTGCACAAACTATGACCTAATTTTGAAAGCGTAAGAGCCCTGATTGCTATCATAGAGGCGCCATCTGCCAGGCATACGTTATGGCTACAACGTCTTCCTATTCATCACAAAAATATTACAAATTAAAAAAATCTAAATTCTAACACATTTCTACTGACACTTCAATAGGTTAAGACTGGACAAAGCTACTGCTCTATCAAGTTGAAAACATAAGCACGCATGACGTCATGAGAAACGATGTTTGGTGGATCCTTAGGCGGGACATGCGCGGCAAGTGCACATCGAATGAATCAACCAACCTTTATCCAAGCTAATGTCCCCGTACCTGTAAAGGCAAAAGCTGACAGGGCCAGTTATAATCATAATAGAGGCAATTTATTTATCATGTAGCTTTATTTTCTTCGCTCTACAATAAATAAACCATAGATGTCGATAGGTAACCTTTCACGAAATTCTACATAATAAACAACGTAAGTACGAAACACAATTTGACATTATTACATAATTACAAATATATAAATTATTCTCTGCCTGTCCTAAGCCACGACAAACGATGACGGCCATCCGTGAAACCAACAGCAAGCAACTATATACAGATGTAAGCACAAACGGCTGAAGGCCTGCACTTTGTAATGGAATTTATTAGCAGACCCTATGTCTCCGAAGCCGAAACTGTCCTGGGTCCAGCAAAATTTTTTTGGTTCAGACCCATATGTGGACCCAAAAAACCTTGCCGTGGACACTGGTTAGCCAAATCAATGTATTCAGACTTAAGAAATACCTATATATAGACCATTCTTTATTTCCTGCACGCAAATCCTCGAAACACACGAAAAGATATAATATAGTCAAGGTAGACTCTAGATAGCAAAACCATCATATCCTGCGTACTTATTGCAACGCAAAAAACACGCAATACGTGCAGATTTGAAAAATAGATATTTCTGGAAAAGGGTCGACGAACTGTACTCGAGCCTACAGCGGTGCAGTGAGTAGTCCCACCAAAAAGCAGCAGTGTAGATCTCGATGGGGTATTGTCGAGTATTATCGAGTATTGTCTCCATTTTTACATGCGAAGCCTGTATCGCGAGATAAGAACTGTGAAACATCGCTAAACATATGGACAGATTTACCAAAAAACCCTTAAAACCTGTTTTTACCATTTTGACAACAAAGATTGAGCCCAAGCTGTTCTCGTTCAACAAAAGGGACATCCGCGTCACTTTTGCAATCGAACAAAAAATTGTCAAAATCTGTAAATCCGAAAATGAGTTATGAATGACAGAAACATACAAAAAGAAATTTTAACAGTTTTTCTCTTTCGCGAACTCGGTGGAAACTCGCTCGTTGCGCTCGCTTCGTTTCAATAAGTTACTTGCATTTAATACGAAATTCACTATAATTATATCAAACATTATACAACTGAATGATACAACAATCAGAAATTACTTCAACGGGCGAACCAGTGTCGTCACAAGTGTCAGCTCCATTACTCGCACCTACAAAATACGGTATATTTTATAAAAACATCGGAGAAAGATTATATCTTATGAGATATAAGAGCCTTCATATAACTATACTAGGTTTTTGGACGTAAAAAAGTGGCGGAGACATGCCAAAATTATAAACAATTTCAATTAAAAAACCTAGTTATATGCTTGAAAATCTAAACGTCTGTGCGGAGTTCGAGCTAATCACAATAACACATCCGCATAATCAACATCAAACAGATTAAAGTTTTATACAACTCTAAATTTCTCCCAAAAATATTTCATTTTTTGAAACTTGTATAGATACAATTAATTATTATCAAGTTATGGTGAAAATCTTCTAGCTTTCATACTTTTCTGAGCAGCTAAGCAACCATTAGCGATATGTAAAATTCTGAAACACCATCGAATTAACCTAGTCAAGATTTCTTCATTAGACATGAAGAGGCTTTCATGAGTGCTGTTATGAAATTGCGGTAAATAAGTCACGAAACCTATGTAGTATTGAGCAGCCACAACTAGTAACTCGCAAGCGGGGATGAAACGGAGCGAGCGTGGTTTCATGAAGTGGTAAGTTTGTGAAATCACCTTGTAGCAGGCTTTGTGTTTGATGTATATGCTACGTTCAAACCTCTGTAACCCTGAACCCATTGAAAACCCTAAAACCTCGGCGACCCTAAACCAGTCGAAAACGGCTAAAAACGCATTCGTGCTAGCGTCAAAATAACCGAACCACCCTATTAAGCATACGTGAAACATATATAGACCATTCTTGATACCCTGTACGAAATACATAAACAAACTACTGAAGACATACTATATTCTGGCAATCGCTTCATGGACCCTAAATGCACCGAAAACCTTTGAAATAGCATGAAATATTCGTTTTCGACTCTAGATAACCAAACCATCGCATTCATCGTACTGAACAACCTATATACATCACTCCTGATCCCATGCAAGCAATAAGTAATCAAGCAAATGAAAAGTCATTACATTTTGGAAATCGGGTTGCTGGACCGTAAAACCCTATGAAAATGTATCATATAGTCAAGTTGGACTGCACATAGCACAATCATCGTATTCAGTGTACTTGATAACGTTAAAGACACTCGTAGTAAAGGTAAAACACCAAACAACATGGTGAAAATTGAAAAAATTGGTATTTCTGGCAAAAGGTTGACGAGCCGTGCTCGGACCCACAGCGGCCAAGAGTGTTCCCACAAAAAATCGCGGTCAGCAAAATTGTCGCTCTCGATGAGCAGATTCAGCAGGTCGTCTCGCTTTTCGATACAAAGCTTGCGTCCCGAGATATTAGCTACCAAATTCTGGTACCCGTATGGCCACAGTTGGCGAAGAACCAAAATTTTTGCAATTCCGAAGAGTGTGTAAGAGCTGTTCACGTTCAACTAAAGGGCACATCATCATCTCTATTGATATCGAAAAACAATTATTGAAATCCATGTACCTGAAGATTAGTTATGAACGACAGAAACAGACATAAATAAACTTTCATGATTTTTCCCCTAGCCCATCAGTGAAACCTCCACTTGCTTCGCCTGTTCCATTTCAATAACAATGATCATCAGGTTAATTTCTTACAGTCCCATATCAAATTTAATTTATTTACTCAATTTATGGAAGAATACATCCATATAAAATCGTGAACTTAAACTGCAAAAATTACTAGGCTGCTATGTATCGAAAAGCACTAGAAGACTACACAATACAATTGCCCGTAGCCATTTTTTCTTCGGGGTCAAAGTTTATGACGATAACTTTTAATATTTGCATTATTTTATATGCAAAACACATAAGGTTAGAAGCTGAGTCAGCAATAAAACACGCAAAACTGAGAAGAACGTGTCATTTCCATCAATGCTCTTCGGCGTACAAACCATATGTTCCAGTATTAACAAGATATTATCAGCCGGACGGAAGAGGACCTTAATCTGTCGCGTTAAACCCTTAAACGTGTCCGCCGACTCTCTAAATTTTGGCTCCCTAGAGATTTTTACTTACGGATTTTCCGGACAATTTTCATCTCACGTAAAGATCCTAAGGCATCCTATAGATAGGAGCCCTTGTAATAGTATAATATGCGCCAACTAAAATAATCCATTGTGCAAATCGTAACATGGAACCTTTTGTTTCATCTTATATACAATCAGTAAACCACCCAGAATTATGGAATATACCTAATCAACGAGCCCAAAGTTAAGTTCGGCTGAATAAGATCCTACTGCTATACAGTCTGAAAAATCAGTAATTTTGGGATGAATTTAAAATTTGCATAAAATCAACTCATTAATTAATTAGCGCACAGGGCCAAGTTTTACAGCTTCACCAATGTCGTATTCATGAACAGGGACATATAAACCCCCGCGTGCAATTTTTTTTAATTTCTGAACACTGGTAAACTTTTCAAAAATTCGCTAATTAACTAATTAGCACGTTTTTAAACAGAACATTCTTCGAATACCATTAAACACTGGATTCGTAATCAGTACGACGAAATGTAGCATACGCACCAAAATAATAGCTTCACACTAATTATTCATTGAAAAATAGGCAATTTTTGTGTGATATTGCTAAAAATACGCTAACCCGCTTAACTAATTAGTTTACTAATTAGCTAAAACAAATTTTGGCAAAAAGTATATCTCTCACCCCTGAAAGATATTAGGCCTTTCAAACAATTTTTTTAATCGGCTCAGCAGTTATCGAGGAGTTCACCGGAAGGATGAATGTTGACGAATTTTCCCCATCTGACAAAAAAAGGTTAGCTTTGCTTCGCTCGACTTTACAACAATTAACATGAAACTACTTGGTACAAAGTGACTCACACCCCTTCATCGCGAACCCTTAACTAATGTATTGTTGATAATTCTTATAGCAATTGTATCTACGTTACCGTCCCGAATGATTGTCGCTGGCGCTAAAAAGAAATAAACTTTGTGGTGGATATAGCTGCCGAGTTATACAAGGTTCCAGTTGAAATCCATCGCCACAAAACATACTCGGCAAGCAGTCATCGCTTTGAGAGCACCACAGCGTATTACTATCAAGACATATATCGTTGGTTGACAGTGAAAAATCGTTTGCGGCAGGCTCAAGCTTTGTGAGTACTAATTCATTGCTGCGTTTCGGTGAGCCGCTGTGTGTCGGATCGCCGCTAGTAGCACATGTAGCAGGCAGCAGAACATCGCCAGCAGGTAGATTTGTGTTATTGCCCGTATCCATATTTGAGCCAGCAGGTAGTGAATTGTCATCATCGTCCTCTTCATAAATACTGCCAATGAGAGCTTCCGGTGCAAGTTTTACTTTTAAACAACCTAAAAACCGAATAAACATATAGTTCTATGTTCTAATGCAATCTGTGCAAAACATGCACAAATGCATACTAATACGAAGCACTGATTGTGTAGCAGATCCATGTTGGATCGTTACGAGATAAGACTAACCCTGGTCACATGCTAATGGCCAACATTTAAGAATCTGAGTTACTATATATAATTGGGACAGATTTGCGATTGAGGATTTTTGCACCCATGAAATTGCGTGTCAACTTCCGACAGCGCGAGCCCCCGTTGCCGCCTCAGTTACAACCACCATGTACATCGTAAATTCGGAATTGCAACGCCCGATAGTCTCACTATGTAACTATGTATTTTTTGACACTTCAGTCTGCACCGTCGACATTTTCGTGATCAACATTAGTATTACTACTATTTCAGAAATAGAACATTGTTGTACACTTATTGCTGTTGTTTGTTATATGTTTATTTGTTATATTGTATTGTTGTTTATTATATGCCGTTTGCATTGCCATAAAAGCACCCATTGACATATGTGACTTGTACATTATTTATTGTTACTTTTGTAGTACCATATCATCGTTTGCCAAAAAGGCATCTATTGATATAATCCTTATGTATCGCAGTAATACGAATGTACAGATTGTTATATACCCAATTGTACCGTTACCCTTGTACACATATGTTTGAATTGGTAAGTTCATTGTATTGATTTTGTATACCCGATTTGTACTCTTAGTTATTGTATGTGTAGTGCTATAATAGTATATATAACCATCGTACCATATTTCTTTGTATTCTCTTAATTAATTATGGCCATAAAGGCACATATGTGAATGTAATTCTAATGTACTTTTCATGCTATTTCTGTGATTATTGCTGTATTTGGTTGTACTTTTGGTAGTCATAATTGTTGAGGTGTATATTCTGTTGAGGAGTAACCTATTCTTGATTAGATTGATTTTTAGAGAGGGATTATCGACTTTGCGCATATAACTTAGTGTTTTTATAGGTAGCAACTTTCGTGTTGGCGAGCTCTTGCCTTACCCGACCAGTGAATAAGTAGGACGGTACGACTCGCCGAACGCCCGATATGCATAGGAAAAGCGCTACCCCGCGTGGTAGGACCCCGACATTCGCCCCGATTTTAGTAGAAGGAATTGGCCGTGACGGAAACACATCACGACTGTCGTCACAAGTGAGGACCACAAAAATAAAAGCTGTCGCCCTATAGCGAACAGCAAAGTAGCACAATTTCTAAAATCTATAAGTAAAGTTGGCTGATATTAAATTTACCAGTGTAGAAACAATGGTAAATTATAACGACACACATGTTATCAGCTACCAGCGTTCATTTTTGCTGGCTAAGTTAGTTGATAAAACTAAAAGGAATCTTCAATTCCGAAAACTCGGAATTGAAAGTTGCGGCTCCGGCCCATAACTCCGCAACCGTTGAGAAATCGCAAATTGAGAACTCAACATTTTTTGATAGAGAATTTTATGGTCTTTATAATGAGACCGGTCCCGTGGATATCCGAGTAGGATCCACGGACTTGTTAGGAAATATCTACGTACGTACAGCCGGTAAATCACATTTAATTGAATAACTTAACAAATATATATAGAATACATCGTTGGCAGGGAGTAACCGGAATTCCGGTTCCGGTTCCGGCGAAAATCGTGTTCCGGTTGCGGTTCCGGCAAAGGGCAAAAACCATACCGGAACCGGAATTCCGGTTTAAAAATTTTGTTTGAAATTTTCCACTTATTTGCTTAATCCTGTAATCCAAACATATGTAATATATATTATACAATGATCAAGCTCCAATACAACCAAGCAAAAGAAAACATTAACTAACCAATAGCCTGTAGCAGCTATTTTACACATCCAGAAGTCTGTGGAATACGTTTGAATTAAACCGGTCTAACTCGGTAACAGAGTATGGCTTACGCAAAAGTACTTAGGGTATGCTTGGCTAACATAAATTGCGTCAAGCACCCGCCAGTGAGCTTGTAACCTTGGTAAATCAGTCTAAATTGAAGTAAACTAACGTTATCTGCAGCGCAGCTAGAAACTGCTTTCTTGGCAATGCACTGCATTTATTGAAACTGTGCGAGCAGCATCACAGTGTGTCTCATTTATAGCATTCTGATTAGAAAGCTATCATCATTATGATCTAACCGACGGGCACTGTTTGTCCAACGCTACCCTAAACAGTGTCTCTGACCACTGATCAGAAAATTACCTTCTATCTATTATTTTCTCTTAGAATCATATAAACCAATAATTTTAAGTTTCCTACAGAAGAACATGCCACAAACGTATGTGTAGTAAAGGGAGGCGACTGGAGACAGAGCGAAAGTGTGTATTCTACGCTCCAAGCTTTGTAAGCATATTCGATTTGACGCAGTATACGCAATGGTGTATAGTGGAAGACATTTTTTGCTCTGAATGTCTAAAAACCGACATATTTGATCGATAAATAAACATTATTAGCTTGCTCAGTCTCTTTAAAGTTTGAGAAAGGCAATAATACCATTGCAATACATTAAGTTTAATGTAAAAGTTATTTTTAAAGCATTTGAAATTCACTATACCTTCATTTCTTCCTTCATTTGTTTTACTATATCGTACTCAGAGAAATTATAGGTTGTGTCGTAAATTAGGGACTCGCACAAGCTCGTCCGTTGTCCCACATGCCCTTGCGTAGTAGCAATAGTGAATGATCCGAATGCTTTAGAACAATTTCCACATTGAGGAATTGAGTTAAGATATCCAATTAGTTAGGAAAATCAATTAAGTAAACCAAGTTTGTTAGACCGTTTGAACCAGTAGAAGTTGAAAATGCCCCAAAGCGGCTCAATATTTCGGTAGTGCCCTACTTGCACGTTTAAGCGTATTGTTTATTGTCATTTGTCAAGGATTGAGCAAGTAGTTAATTCTTAACTAGGAAACCTGTCGTAGCATGAAGCAATGAATTTATCAACCGGCTGTTGACCCGCATAAGCCCTTATTTAACCTTAAACCGTCAAATTAGTACGATCTCGCGTTCCAATTGAACGATATAATTAGTATATAACGCACTTGTGAGCTGGTAGACCTGCATCCAATTGTGCAGCATTACCTGTTGAGTGATGTTATTGTGAGCGCAGCTGTCATTGGAAAAGGCTTAGCAGTTTACGCCGCGATTTGAATCAGCTGTGAGAGTTCGATGAAAAAGGCGATGACTCCGCAACTTACCTCGTTTGTCACCCGACTCATTCTAATAATAGCGTACCATACTGGTGTCATTGTACCTTTTGTATTCGCCCGTACAGCATGTTTTTTGTCCATATATGATTTTGACTCATCAATAAACGAAAAATCAAATCCAAGTAGTCCATGTGTTTTGCTGCCCCTAGTAGCGATAGATACCAAACAAGGTGGGTTCAAATCCGTCACCCCTATCGACGACCCACGTTCAGATCTGACACACGCATTGTAGAAGCAAACCTTAGCGTGACTCGCCGATTTCATAATTGTATTAATTATATTACTGAGTGAGTACGACTAATAAGGAAAATTTACTTCGAAATTATAAGTTTCACTGAACGCCTAGAGTAGGAAATCACACGCGAATCCGACGTTAAACGTCTAGGGAATTGTCGGACCCTAGTGGGGGCCACTGGCTAAATTAATTAAATTATGAAGCGTTCAGGAAAATAGAAAAGAAGCTTTATTCCAAATTAATTACACTTCCCGGTTGAACGAGGATAGGGAATAGTGGTATGGTCTCTTTGGCCTGAGAGCAGATGACGGATCCAACCTCACTAGGGACCTATTAGTAGTACCGGTAGTACCGCTTAGGCTACGTGCGTAACCCGTCCGGCAGGTTCAGAACACATCCTGTGAAGCGCTCCTGCAGCTTGCTAAGCTCCGTAATTTTCTAGGCCTGGCCCGAATCAAAGAGAAAAATAGAAATCTGAACCCATTAGTTCCGCCCTCGAGGTTACGATAGCCGGGGTCGTATGGGCATTACGTTTGTGGAAGTGCGTAATGCAGCATCGTCACGTCGATTATGCTTGCATTATAGGATGTAAAGTGTGAGCCATGGAAATATATTTTATATTATTAAATATTAAATTTATCTTGTCATATTTATTAAATCCAACGTTTTTCCTTGATACGAAGCTTTACAGAAGATAAACAAACGTATTAGCACAATGCCATACTACGAAATTTTTGGAAAACGGTGTAGTGTCCTGTCTGTAAATCCGTTCTTTGCAGAATAACGCACCCTAACTCACTTCCCGCTTATGAAGATGTAACAAACTTCTGGAAGAGCATTATCACACATCACGTATCAGGCCCCTCCACATGACCAAAATTTTATGGTGCGGCACGGTTTCGCAACTTTTGGGAAATTCCACCAGGTATTTCCGGTTCCCACAGCTTGGAGTTTTGCAATTGCACTTTATCGCGTTAGCACCATGTATGTCGTTATTCTTCTTACATATGTGTTATCTGCCTACTGAAAATGCATATTTCTGCAAGCCACGCTTCATTTTACTTAAGATTTTCCATAAATATCCGTAAAATAAGCAGTAGTGTTAACTTTTCTGTAACCGTTTCTGTTAGAGCCGATCATTTTTTGGTGTTACCTAAACATTCCTGAAAGTGTTGGGGTGACTTGGGAGAAGCCAAAATTATGTAACAGGTGCATGACAAGAGGTAACCGCCGAAATCCTGGAGGAAGCATGACAATGTAATTGGGCCTTCCGCCATATGCGGAGACTCCAGCGACTGCAGTTTGAAACAAATGTGTATTAGATCGACGTGACGCTGCTGCATTACGCACTTCCACAAACGAAATGCCCATACGACCCCGGCTATCGTAACCTCAAGGACGAACCGCTTGGGTTCAGATCTTATTTTTCTCTATGATTCGGGTCAGGCCCAAGAAATTATGGAGCTCTCAAAGCTGATTCAAATCACGGCGTAAACTTCTAACCCTTTTCTAATGACAGCTGCGCTTACCTTACTCATTAAAAGTGGGTCAAATTAAAAGCAAATACCGGTAAGTAATACGGAGCGTAAAACGGTTAGTTATCGATAGAGAGTTAGTCATATAGAGACATTCAACTAACTACTCGCTGGGTACTACGATTGCTACTAGAGGGTACTCCGACAAACAACAGGTTCAGGTAAGCGAAAGGCGGCAATATAACGGGTACGAATGAGGCATAAGTACGGACGAAGCGTACAAAGTGGGATTGCGGGACTCAATCTTGCTCATCCTAATCACGACTATGGTACATGATAAGCGAATATTCGTAAATGCGGTAAAGTAGCGATTGGATTAACATACAGCAAAATGTTATAACAAACGAGTAATGATACATATCGATTTAACGGTAAGTTTGGGAGGCGATCATCGGTACGACTCATAATTTTTCTCTGGTGCGACAATGGTAAAATATCATTTTTCCTACTCGCATACATACATACGTACGGTGACCATAAGTATAAGATAAAATTTTCAGTAGGTTGCACGGATTCAGCTGGTTAATTTTGGTTCTACTTTCTTATAAAACTATCCCTCGAGCACGGTAACTAAACGGCAAAATTTGGCCTTAAGTCGAGGCTCATCTATGACCTAAATAACTACAAAAACAGACTTTTCCGGGTCCATAAACATGAGCTAGAATAATGCTAGAAATGGTCGGGTGGACTTATCTTCTAAATCGCTTATGAGTCCCACTAGACTGAGGTTGGGACCGAATTTCTAACTTTTCAGAGTTTCCTAATCCAAAATTATTACTAAAATTTACTATGTATGGTGTACACATGATTTGTTAATATTCGGTTTGGTTTAACTCGTAACTTCATCTAGCTTACTGCGGAGTTCAAAACGGACTTTTAATAACCTTACGAAAGGGTTGGAGTTGCTTGCGAATTGCTTGGCCTTCAACTTCCACGGCTACAATAAACATATGGATTGACTCGGTGTTCAGCGGTGATTCTATCAGAACGTACTGCTCCAAAACTGGATGCAGATTTAAGGTTTTACAAGTAATTTGTGTACTGATTGCAGCGGTCAATCAGGATCAAAAGATTATACTATTTTGACGGTTTGCTTATCAGGGTCACTAAACGGTCAGTAATTTTCATTAATTCGTCTTATGATAGGTTTTCTTAATTTATGACAATAAACGATATGCGTAAACGTGCAAGTAGACCACTATCGAAGTAATGAGCTACTATGGGGCATTCCCAATTTCTACTAACGCAAATGGTCTGACAAACTTATCTTACTTAATTGATTTTCTGCACTAATTTATTATCTTAATTTGACTAAAGCTAGTACTATACGTGGCGATGCCTCGTAGGTCATCGGCACTATCCTAAAAGTACTAAAACTCAAGTTATTTTGAATTGAAAAAGACTCTCAAAAAGCTCTATTTGATACTAAAATTGAAGTAATATTCCTAGCGTTTCGCACTGGACGAAACGGGTCAATAAGTGGCGGCCCCGGTTGTCGGGACAACCGTAACAAATTTATTAACTGGAATTTATTCCGTGTGTATCCTCAGATTGTTCGGATTCCCCATTTTCGACCGAGATTTTAAGTCTAACGCTGTAGGGGCTGCGGAAAACCTATAATTTTCAATCTCTCTAATTTGCCAGCTTTTCTCTAGAAAAGTTTGCACGGGTTCTGGGCTTGACTTTATTTATCAATTTACTAGGATCGGGTCAACGGTCCTCACAAAAACTCGTCCGTCGGGCCGAGACCGACTAGCGACATCGTCAATTTTAGATACACAAAAAGTTTGCCACTGCTGTTAAATTTACCAACCCTGGTAAATTTAATATTTTCAGTGCAGCGGCCGTATATCGGAGATTCGTTTCTCCGACGGCCTTCGTGCTGCATTACTGACTATACTCAGAGAAGGGAGAGAAATAAAGCTGAAAGCTTGGCAAAAATATGTGCAATAGCAAGACCAAAACCTACTATGAAACTATATGTGTAATTACATACGGCAGGGAATTCTCTGAAATTTGTGTAGACCCTTAGTGGATTTTGCTCTGCTCGGGTCCATATGTTTCATAATTTTCGAACGGGCCAGGGCTTTTCTGAGCTCGATAGCTCAAATGGAAGGCCTAACGGGCCTCTGTTTGTACGATAAAAATCATAGAAGTTCCTGGAGAGAATTTTAAGTTACGAACATTTTAAGTTTTGGATGGGGGGGCGGACCGCTATCGGACCGTCGGGTTTGTGATTCCGACTCGATAGTGTTAAGTTTTAGTGGTGTCCGGTAGCGGGCACTCCTACGAAGAAACGGCGAGAGTTTCAACAAACTTCCTGGAGAGGATCTTAAAATATTTCAATTCTGCGTTTTCAGTGATGACAGGCCCCCTCAAGGCCGCCGGGTTTAGGATTCCGACACGAAATCGCTAAGTTTTAAAGTTGCATTCGTTGACAGGCATTACCACGAAGAAACAGCCAGGGTTTCAGCAAAATTCCTGGAGAGAATCGTAAGATATTTCAACTTTCATATTTTGGTAGGGGCGAGCCCCTTCAGGGTCATCGGGTTTATGATTCCGACGCGATATTTGAAAGCTTAATGAGCAGAATCAATAGCTGGGATTTGTACGAAGGTCTTGGTAAAATTCCCGATAAATTCTTGGAGTAATCCTTAAGTTGTATCAAATCTCGCTCAGAGCCGTCTGTACCACTCTCTGGACACTATATCAACAAATGCGGTTGCGGGTTAACTCAGTTGTTAGACTCCATTTTATGGCGCAAGTCGCTACTAGTATCCTAACCAAGTCTTATCAACGTTGCCAGAGGGCACCAGTGTGTCAGGTAAAATCTTCGATTACGAGTAACTTGTAATTGTTACAAACACGGCTTTACTACTATATCTGCTCGTGAAACGCTTCCTTACAAAACAGTATTGCTTGTTGAAATTGAAATCAGAAAGCAAGGCCAAAGGTGATAGTTTCAGATGTCCACGAAGGAAAATTTTAATTAACCTCGGTCGGCAATAGTAAGCTTCCAATCCTAACTCTACTTAAGAAATCATGTAAAAGTCCATACGCGAGTGACGCGTTTATGTGTACCTTATCTCGTCGACCGAGGGAGGTTCAGCATAACTTAGGCCAACGAATTAATTTATGTGAGTGGCTAGCTATGGCTACGTGTCTGCGGGGATAGGTAGGACGGGCAGGGCTACCACGTAAATAAAAGTATGGACAGGGGAGGCTAAAATTTTACGCTAAAGCTTATCAAGACGGTATTCAATCCTACGGTCTAACTATCTTACTTCAGGTCTCTCTAACCTAACACAAACTATGCTCAACTAGACTACTTCACCTCCCTGCCTATACTTACGCATTCGATTCCTATCGGTCGGCGTCCATCGCTTCTTCATCCATTCGCAAGGCCAAAGCAGTAAAGCCATAAAGCCAAAGAGCAAGAAAAGAGAATCGGCTGAAGTAAATACCAACTGAAGAACTGCAAAACGACCGAACTCTGCGCTACCGAAGTCAGACTGAACACTGCAGAGCTCATGAAACTCTGCTTAAATACCTATGATTTGAAATTTTGAATTTTGTCCGTTATAAGTGCTTGGTCAGTACTTTTGGGACGATTTGACCCTAATTTAGATCCGAAAAGCAAACTTTCTTATCACCTTAAATTTTGATTATATTTGGACCAATTTAATGTCCAAATCTTATATAATTAAAATAATTTACGACTATAAAGTTAATATAAAATTGCTAGAAACTTCTAAAATTGTACAGTAACTTCATATCGATCCAGCGGCTCTAGCACAACTTCGTACCATCTTGGAGTTAAGCATGTTTGTCTAAGTGTTGACTACCCGATGGTTTTGACAAATTAAAGCTAACTTTACTAGAAAACCATAGATTTAATATAAAAGCCGTATCAAACCTCTACTGATAAGCGGCTGCTTCAAACACTTATATTAAGCCGGCATTGCTAGAAACTCTTATATCAAGCTCATATAAAATGCCAGCGTTAATATCAGTTATATATTAAGTGGATGTTTGCTCAAACTAATTGTAATTTAACATCGGCGGTATGCGGCAATAACAGTGGCTTAAAAGCGCGACTACTCTGACCATCCAGCTTACTTTAATATAAATTTTCTATTAACTGATAAGAAATTGCAAAACGGTTAATATAAATTTCAGATGGAAACTTTATAAACTGTTTGGTTACAGAAGCGAGTAGATGAATGCAGGGCACAACATTCCAAACTATATGAATTTTGTATTAATTTAATATCAGCACGCGGAAATAAGCTTCAAGAAAAGAAACGCAGCATATGTAAACAAACGAGGGGTAAAGAACACAAAAGAGGGTTCCTTTCCCTCGATGATAATCAATGTTCTAAACGGGTTTCGGATTCGGACTCAGCGCGTCCGTCCCAGTGTTCTGATATGTAACAGGTCCATGTTTGGACGACAAAAGGTACGGGTGGGCTCTCGGTGGGAGTCCATGACAAATTTTAGCTGAAATTCAATAGGTTTACGCGGCTCCCGCGGGTTCGAGGTACATTTCTCTGGGGTGTTATGTATATATTCGTATTAGTTTTAACAAGGGGAATCCAACGAGGGGTTACACACCTGTCGGGGCGTTATTTCCGTGGTTTTCAAGGGGAGGGATACCTAAAAGTGGGCACAGTGGGACCGGTCCGGGCTCAAATTAAAGCCTCGGATCTATGGAATACAACGATACTCTGTACGTTTTTCTGTGACTAATATTCGTGGAGTTATTTAATTAAATATGCTTTAATTGGCTCACGTATGTACTTATTTACTCGTAAGTCCGTGGATCCGGGTCGTAATTGCACGGGACCGGTCTCATTTGAAAGACCGTAAAATTCTCTATTAAAAATGTTACTGGCTAAATTTACGATTTTTCAACGGTTCCGGAGTTATGGGCCGGAGCCGATATTTTTGATACTAAATTTTCATAGATTCTCATACTTATATCCGTTATCTTTGCCAGCGCAAATGAACGCCGGTAGTTGATAAAATTTTACCTACTACAGTTTACCAGTGTAATTGTTAATATTGAACACTGGTAAATGATATTTCTCCTTTCTTACTAAAATTTTCAGGAAATTTGCTTGTTTGCTTTTAGCTACAGGATGGACAGCCAAACTTTTTCTGTGGTCCTCATTCGTGAGGACGGTCGTGACGGGTATCCGTCACGGTCAGTCTTTCCTATGAAAAATCGAAGTAAACTTTGCGGTCCTACAACGCGGGGTAGGGCTATTCCTACGTATCGGGGCGAGCAGGGAGTCGTACCGTCCTAAATTTCTACGAGTCGAGTATGGCAAGTGCTCGCCATACTCACATCTTCTACCTATAAAAGCACTGATTCACAAGCGTAAAAGTCCCAAAATTTTTTCTTAAAATCATCCTAAACTCGACAAATTATCCTCGAGTATTAGTACCTCCAAACTTATAAATCACAAAGGTATAATAAAGTATAACAATCATCATACAAATGGCATAAAGTTACAATGGAATTACATACGAATTGGCGCTTTTATGACCATTACCATAAAAAACGGTACATCTATGGTACAACAAGTATACGTTCATAATCTAGGATACAATACATCATGGTAATCGTGAAAATGATATAGAATCAGAGCAAGATATAGGCGCTTAAACAACAAGAAAGTATGGTATGAATATAGCATGATGGTGTAGAATAGTATATATAGAATATGGTATGATTATATATATATATATAATAATATATATATAATCAGCAAGTACTATTCAAATCAGGCTGCCAAATCGTGTACATATACCTAAAATACATATGAGTATCAACGATAATTCCAATGGTGTACAGATATATGATACGATCATAGTTATACGAATCAATTAGGTAACAAGTGCCTTTATGGCCATCAAAAATGGTATAACAAAACAACGGTAACGGTAATATATGTATACGCGATTTAAGTATGCCAATGAAGCCTTTATGGCCCTACAATCGATAATTATATGTCTATACATATATATGGTAACGACATTTTGATGATTCTTCATCCCTGAAATGTCAATAACGATACTCTTTTTTACCATCAAAAACTGTCGCCGGTGCAGGCCGTAATATGACGAAAATCTCTAGTTCGTAGCGAGGTTAATGGACGTAACGATTCATGATTTGTGCTATACATATACGGTTTATAAATAGGGCAACGGCAGAGTCTAGCGGTGGGTTCGTATGTACGTCGGAAATCAGTTTATGTATTCGCTTGCGCAGAGAGGTTATGGATTGGTTCTGATTCTATATACTTACGTATTCCGATGCAAAAGTGTGTTTCGTACCCAGTTGGGTCATCTCCGTTGGGTATTCTAAGTTGGGAGACATTCGCAACTAAATTCGAAAATGTTGACCGTTACGTTATGGCCAGAATTATTGGGGTATCCGGCTAAATGTTGGCCATTGAACTGTGGCCAGGATTATTGGGGTATTTGTAAATGTTGGCCATTAGAGTGTGGCCATGATTTTTCGGACTGTCTGTTAAATGTTGGCCATTAGACTGAGGCTAGGATTAAGGGAATTGAACTAAATCGTGGTCATAGGACTGTGGCCGGGTTTAAGGGTCTTCGATAAAATGTTGCCATTAGGCTATGGCCAGGATTAATCCACCTCGTAACGATCCAGTATGGATCTGTTACAAATGCATGCCAATTTCCAATTTATACTCAGCAGCGACAAATTTTATACCAATTTTTTGCGGATAAAACACTATGACAGTGTTCTTCATCCAGGTCACTACAAATATTGGTAAACTACCTAGCACACATATATGTGTATGTGAACTGGTTTGATATGTTAAGCGATTAACGGATTCCCGTTTCGAACATTCCGGATTAGGTTCGTCCTTGTTTTTATTGTTAAACACAGTAGAGAGTGCGATTCAGTATTAAAGTTCCTAAAACATACATACCATTTTTGAAACCCTTGTTAAAACAGACTTTCAAGACAATGAGAAAAACTACTTGTGTCAGCTTGTATAATTAATAACCCAACTTCAGAAAGGTCTTTCCACACGCGACTTTTTGTTATATCTGAAATGTGCAGCTAAACTTTATAGCGTCATTTACTAAAACATTTAACAATATTGCCGCCGCTTCGTCCTACCAAAAAATCGGTTTCCACCCACGGGCCACCGGTATCAAAAAATTTCGCACCATATATCAACTGCAGAAACCGTATCGAAGAATCCTCTTTTCGGGGGCTAAAATTTTGCTTTGCTATAATAATTTTTTTGAGAGCAGCCGTTTTCGAGTTCCAATCCAAGGTTTGCGAATACCCAGAATAGTGAAATTATCAAAATTTTGATAAATGAGTTGCTTTTGTTTGTTCGAGATGAAAAATATGCTCATACGGTTATTTAACCCATCAAACACGTTAGTTTCACTGTTTGTTGTTGTTGTCTTGAACGTACATAAGTTATGTTGTTCCTCTTCCGGGAACCTAATGAATATCCCAATCTTAAATGTGATATTTAGAATTTTTCAATTTAATTGTGCGTAGGAAGTGAGATAAGGTAGTTCGATTTTCGAAGCTGTTGAATAATAATAATCCTTACAATGCAACTTAACAACGAGCTTACATTTACGTATCGAGTTAACCACATGAAATTCCAAAACACGACCGGTTGGAAACTGGGCGCCCACAACAACCAAAAAGGATTCACCATCTCATTGGTCAAACAGAACTTGAAATGAATTCGTTGCAAACTTAGGATGCCTTCACAATAATGATCGCTTTGTTTGATTTTTACAGTCATAGTATCGAGTTTAATTGTGAAAATCAGATATTTACAATTTTGCCAAACATATTAATTATTGCGTATTTTAGCTAAAGTCGAGATGTCAACAACCCGACTACATTACAAATTATAATCCACTACAGTGTAAGATGCAATAACTGAAAGGTACTAAATTATTTTTAATATAGCTACTTGATCGCCTCTGGTGGAAAATGACAATTGCTGATATCGATCACTGATAACGAAGGCGCCGAAGCCATCAACGTCTTGACCGAGCCCGGAATCGTTAAGTCTTTAGTCTTTTTGTGAGCAAACGTACAACCGGACAAATTAAGTATAGAGATCGAGCCCAAGCAGTCGTGCAGCAGCGCTCCCCACAGCTTAAATCCGAAAATAAGAACAGATGAAACAACGAAAGTAACAATACGAAACAAACGTACAAAACAAGATGCCCGCAAGAAACAGGGCATTGCATAAAATTGGATTAAATCAATAAACAACCAACATACTCCAAGCAATCGTAATGGTTTATATTTTTTATAATACAGTACGTGAGAATGCAACACAGTTGTTCTCATGAGAATCGATAAACCTAAATACACGATTCCCAATTTTCGAACAAAATTATTGAAACGGAGGAAGCGAAGCGGGCGGACTTTCTACTGAGGGCGCTAGGTGAAAAATCGTGAAAATTTCTTCTTGTGTATGTTTATTTCATTCATAACGCATCTACAGATGAATGAATTTTTGTAAATTTTTTATTCGATAGCAAATGTGACGAGAGTGTGCCCTTTAGTTGAACGTGAACGGCTCAGACCCCATTTTCGCGGTCAAATGGCAAAAAAACAGATTTTAGGAGCTTTTTTGCGAAATCTGGCCATACATATACCTACCAGTCTTTCGCAGCCCATATCTCGCGACACAGGGAAAAATAATACCACCACATAAGAATTATCATATCGAGATCTACAACTTTGCCTACTGCGAATTTTCTGTGGGGTCACGTCCTGGGCCGCTGTGGGCCCGAATATGGTTCTTCGACACTGCCAAAAATAGGGATTTTTCAGATTTCGCAGTTTATTGCTTGTTTTTACCTTACAATGAGTGCCTACTAGGTTATCAAGCACGCTGGATACGATGGTTTTGCTTAGAGTCCAAATTCACTATACCTTTTCATGGGGTTTCAAAGGTTTTACGGTCGACGAACCTGATTTCCAAAATGTGTTTTAATTTGTGTGATTATGTAATGCGTGCAGGGCATCAAGAATAGTCTATATATATATAAGGTATTTTTAAAGCTGAAAACAATGATTTAGTTATATTGAATCGAGCACGAGTATTCTATGCCTTTTCAGACAGTTTCATTAGGGTTTAGGGTCGATGAACCCGTTTACAGAAAATAGTATGTCTTCAGTAGCTTGGTTACGTATTGCGTACAGGTCATTAAGAATTTTCTTTATAGCTATTCCGCCAAGCGAATAAGATCGTTTAGTTATATTGAGTCGAGCACGAGTATCTTATGCCTTTTCAGACATTTTCATTGGGTTTAGGGTCGATGAACCCAGTTTTCAGAAAATAGCATGTCTTCAGTAGTTTGGTAAATGGCATCGGAAATAGATATGTATAGGTTTTTGTATGCTAAATACAATATGTTGGTTATCCGGAGTTCACCGTGCATACTTCATGCCTTTTCAATAAGTTTAGGGCCAATAAACAAGATTTCCACAATGTAGTAGTCTGTCTTCAGTTATTTTGTTATGTAATGAGTACAGGTTATCAAAAATTGTAAATATAGGTTTGCCAATAGACTGAATATGGTGGCTTGGTTATCTAGAGACCAGAACAAACACTTGGTGCGTTGTCAGTTGTTTTCGATGGATTCAAGGATCAGGAGGTTTTAGTGTGGTGTACCAAACACAGCCTATTAAAGAAAATAACTTAAATATGAAATCACGCTTGCTCCATTTCACCCTCAATTGCGAGTTACTACATTCATGTATTATAGGCGAAACAAGAAAAGCTAATAAATAGTAATAAAAATGCTATTTCGTTGAAAATTATAGCTTTTGCAGAAACAACAAAAAGGACCAGCTTATTGATAACGGCAAATGATCGAGATATAAATGAAAAAATAACTTTATACTCAACGGATATTATACCGCAAGGGAGGGTGTAACCGAGCGAGGGTGTAACAGAACGAGCGCGGTTTCGTTTTTAAATTATTTTGTTTAATCACTTATAACATTCTGTATTTGATGTATACAACATGACCAGAATTGACAAAGACACGTAAAACCTGCTTTTAGCATTTTGACCCGAAAGATAGGGTGGGAACTGTTCGCATTACTAAAAGTCAGATCGTCATCACTTTTGCTATCGAACAAAAAAAATTTGTCGAAATACGTCCACCCGAAAATGAGTTATGACAGCGACAGACAAAAAAAAAGAAATTTTCAATATTTTCCGCCTAGCGCCCTCTGTGGAAACTCTGCTAGCTCCGTTTCAATTCTTGACTTCTCTGCAAACATCTACACGCAAGATTTCAAATTCATTAAATTAACAACCTGCTGCACCATGTCACCCAATATGTTATATGTACAGCCCTGTAGCACAAGCAAAATACCTGATATAACCAGGAAACAAGCATCCAAGTGCTTTTTAATTGGAATTCAAATACGATCAACTATTTTCAAACGTAACACAATTCGATGAAACGTTTATACGAATGTGACTTGGTCTGTATATAATTTTTGATAAAAGGCTTGATTTTAATGTCCATGAGTTTATGCTTTCTATTTTTCTATTTCTATTGCTAAAACATTGTATTACAACCTGAGAATATTTTTACGAGTTAAAATATCTGAAAATATGGCAATATTTATCATTTATAGAACAAAAGTTGTCTCCACACGAAAGTGAATATGGGGACCCCCAAACTCTCCTACTATTGGGAAGGCTGATAAAAAACTAGTATGAGCTCATCAATTTTTTGATTTCCCACACAACACTTCATTAATCACGCCGGGTAGTATCAGATCAGAATGTAATCAAATAAATTTACAGTTTATGCATGTCTTGCATCTTTGGCTGGCGGATTGGTTGTTAGGCGTCAAGAATGTGTGTCTACAGGTCCTAGATGTTACTTTGTGCACTGATCTAAGTAAAAATAAAAATTTTTTAACCCGCACACAACGAACAGAATTTATCTTAGTACTACCATCTACCATCTTAGAACAACAGCAAACCAACCTTTTCAGTGCACACACCCGTATCCGACAAGTCTAGCTCTTGAAGTTTAGAGCATTGGGAAATAAATGTGAACAGTTCCTAAATAAAACAAATAGCAATTAAACATCTAACCGTTTACCGCCAAATATGATAACGTTGTCAAATTATCTACGTTTTCAAGTTCAATATTGTATTTTGCAAAGAAATTTTTCAAATTCTATGCAGAAAAATCTATTCTCACCGTGTAATGTTTTAAAGTGTATGTTTTTTAGCTTCTATGTATAGTTTATACCTAATAACAAAGGCAATCATCAACAAGGTTAAATGGTCTCAGAGCACTAAGCCTGACACTACCCAAATTCTAACCAAGTTGAACCCGAAATACCTGGATGCTGATTTCTTCAAGTTACACGGGGAAGGAACAATGATGCCATGCTAGCATATTTATACGTGTTATAATCCCATATTGTAGTGTTATCAAACCTACATTTGGCGCATCTTTAACGGTTGCTACATTGTCTACCTGGTTGATAAACATTTACTGTTTTATCGCACAGAGACGGCGCTGCTGCAACAACGGAAGGTACCACCTGTCATGAGGTACGTCTACATAATAGATTTTTGACCATGCTTGAATGGAAGTGGCATCTGAGAAAGGCATAAACCGCACGAACTGTTTTTGCATCAAATTTCAAATTTGATGGTTCTCCCCGGGAGGATAACACTCTGCGGTGAATTTGAATCATGGCGTTGAAAATGACTTAGGCATACCACTTGTATCCTAGCGGCTGTATGGAACCATCATCTCTGGTGGCGCTCGTGGAAAAAGAATACCCCAAATGTGACTTGAGCTACAAATTTTATTACCGCAGGGAAGCTCGTACCATTGGTCAACTAACAGTTTAGAGTCTGAAGCTGCCTGTTGAAGCAGCCACAAAGATAAGTCATCCACGGTCAAGTAGTATGGGGAAGAGTAAACTGCTACCATGCGCGTCCCTAGGTGGCGAATTTGAGAGGGCAGTACAGGACAACTGTGAATAAGGTAAATTAAAACCACAGTTCACTAAACAAGCTGCCCCGGACCAAATCTCACTAGCCTACCCGACTACCGGGCAGGATGGTGGTTCTAGCTTGTGCACTTCTTGAAATTTTGTATGTCCAACTATTACCACCCCCTGCGTCTATAAAATACCTTTACTATTTTCTGAAATATATGAGCGTGAATAACAATAAAAATAGAGATACGCCATCCGAGGGTGCCGCGGATGTGCCTGAGGGTGGTTAATCGTCAACATCGCCCCGTTCAAGGTTTTCACGACGGGGCCCTCCAATGGGTTATCGGCTCCAGATACAACCACAACAGCAACAAGAATGATGGCAACTTTAATGATGCCCACAATGACGGTTAAAGCTGTTCACGGTACACACAGGCCCTCCTGGGGCAGCCCTGATGCCCTGCAACGCGTGGAGGATCAACGAAACTCAGATTCCTACACGGGCATCAGCAACAATATGAGGACATCTATTTGGCTGGCCAGGCTAATGCTAGACATTTGGCCACTCCGGTGGCCACAAACCAACCTTCAGCACTCGAAGCTGGGGATTCAGGAGTTGATAAATATATAGGTTGAATAGAATTAGGCGACCAGTTGTGGTACTCAGGAGTTGATAAATGTATAGGTTGAATAGAATTAGGGGACCAATTGTGGTACTAATTCAGGAACCCTATTGCTTTGGAGGAATTCCGGTGGCCTGGGTGGAAAGAAAGGCCAGTTGATTTCCAGTATGAGTTTACTACCAGTGAGGGAGGCTATTTTATTTCCTCAGATATGCATACTGTTGTTATAGGTCACCTATGTTGGAGGTACTGTGTTGTTAAGAGTGAATGGAATATGCGAGTATGTATTGAGGATCTAAACATTGCATCATGGTATATACCACGCGATGCTAATGAAGGAGTTATAACTAGAGACCTTAAAGATTTGGTGAACTATATTAGTCAAAAAACGCTGAAGTTATCTTAAATTGTAATGTTAATGCTCACCATCCTCTATGGGGAAGTAGTCATACTTACAAGAGAGGTGAAGATTTAGCTGCCTTTTTGATTACCACAAATCTTGAAATAGCGTCCCCAGCTTTGTTGCACGATTGAAGATGAGAGGTGATTGATGTTACTCTTGCTAGTGGAATTACAGCAGGTTATATTGTTGCTTGGAGACTACTTGAGTTATTCGAATTCGTGAGAGCAGATGAATTCTGGTGCTTTATTACTAGGAGTATAGTATTAAAGTTGGTTTCGCTATTGGACGGAGGTAAATAATGCTATCCTAGGGGCTCATATGCCAGAAACGCTGATATCGCTCGATGATACGGACCATGGCTGTATCAGTTAAAAACTAAGTGTTTTTGCAGCCATCTAAAGACTTCTGCCATAAAAAGGTGTTGACAAGGAAGATAAATAATCAATGGTGGAGTCTTATAATTAGTGTTACGAAGAGTGAAGGTCTGTAATCCTATAAACAAACGATACTGCTCGTCGATTTTGGTACTGATACGGACTAGTACTAGGTTTTACAACCAAGAACGTACCTACAAAAGTATGACTGCTATTGCAAATAAGAAATGTTGGAGGAATTTTTGTGCAATCCTTTTGTCCGCTGCTGACAATTCTCGCCTGCAGAAAGTTCTGCAAGTGCGACCGCAAGTGTAGTTGGGCAGAGTTTAGGAAAGTGGAAAGGGTATCACCGAAGATGATATGCAGACGTTGATGAAGATGACCGCAGTGCATCTTCCGTTGTCTACTTCAGTTCTTATTCCTAGTCAGTATGGAACTAGAGCCATGAGGGTTAACAACAGGGAAGACTTAGAAGATATTACTAGAATCTTGGCGACATGCCAAGTGTATGAATTCGAAGAAATGAGAAACTGTAACGTTAACATACAGTGGAACAACTCATTAAAAATATATTCCTGTTACGAAACAAAGATGTAACTCACCAAAAATATTTATTAATCTGCTGTTCAATAAGGCATAGATGCAGCAAAACTGATAGTCAGATACCCTACGAGGGTTAATTCTACCTCAGAACTGCTTACGAATCGTGAACAACATATGTATGTAATCTATGTATCCGCATCACACTCGTCCCTTTCGCACCACTCGCCTTGTCTCACCCATTGATATAACTACCTCTACACGAAGAGATACGTTTAAATACAGTGAAGATTTGAAATCAGCACCCACGAAAACCCATAAGAACTTATTTTGACCCACAAATCTATTAATATATCGTTAGAATGGTAATATCACAGATGACTATACATGGCGTCGTACCCAAAATTGGCCTCAAATACTAATTGACCCAGGATTCCTACATTAAATCTGTTGACACCTTACATGTAGCCCCGAGTAGCTCTATCCACACACCAAATTTAGTTCGAATCACTTATGTGGTTACATAGCTACACCTCGACAAAATCTGACCATTTGCTAAAGTCCCCCATGCTCCATAGGAACCATACCAAAACAATTTATATACCCACAAAAAAGTTTCCTAGCACACATATTTCGATATCAAAATGATTCAAATCGGCTCAAGGGTTGCGGAGTTATAAGCAAAAATGCCCTAAAAATGGTTCATTTTAGCCATGTACTTTTGGGTACCCCCTTGGACCCATGTGGTGAGACCTGGGTGTGTCGAATCTAAATAAAACCTCCAAAAAGAACATCTAGAGTATTGTAGCTTTCATAGCCTCACACGTCCAAGCTGAGATAACGAAGTCCTGTTTACGGAGAAAAAATAAACGGACGCCCATCTATTTCACCATAGTGCGGTCTAGTGAAAATTCCTTTATTCCGAAGCTACCGCTTCTATATCTCCGAATTCAACTAATATGCTGAGTATGAATAGAATTACATGGGTCGTCAGTAGCTACAGCAGCTATAGAGCACCAGATTCGATGATGTCTAACCAATGTTGTTGAAATTGAGCCTACATGGCATTGAATACACATTAGCGCGTATATTTAGGGCATGCTTGTGTTTGAGGTATATCCCCAATGCTTGGAAGATTTCGAGAATGGTCTGCATACCCAAACCAGGTACGACGAACTACATAGATTCTAACGCCTTTCGACCGATATGCCTTTCTTCATTTATGTTGAAGACACTACAGAAGATTATTAATAACTACATTAAGAGGGAGCTATTGAGGGTAAGACCGCTGCATCCAGGGAAGCATGCGTACAGGTGCGGTAGAAGTACCATCTCGGCTTTACACTCTAAAATTAAATGGATTGAACAGCAAATGATCAAGGGGAAATACGTGATTGGATTCTTCTCGGATATTTCCCGGGGCTTTTGATAATAATAAACCTGAATATATACTTGGAGTATAAGACAGATTTGACGTTCCAGGGTGCTTGAGGCGGTGGTTGCATAACATATTAAGGAGCAGAATTGTGTTCACAAGTTTGGGCGCAACCACAGATACTGTCAGCACAACTAGAGGCTTTCCACACGGGTGCGTCTTTTCACTACTGTGGTGGATGACCTCGTAGTATTTGATGAGAAGAGAACTAAGCGCATTGCCTACTTTGATGACAAGTACTTCTCTGTTACTCCGGTACTTTGGCGGCAGCTTGCAGGAACATGTAGAGAGCTGTTGATACCACGGTATCTTGGTGTCATAAGAGAGGGCTCCCGACCAGTCTGAGCAAAAGCAAATTGATGATTTTTACTCGGAAGATCTATATTTTTACTCGGAGACTATGAGGACATTAGATTAGATGGGACTGCTCTGATTTCAAATGAACATGTTAAGTACTTGGAACTTAACTTGGACTTGAAACTTACTTGGAATCATCGTATAGAAGAAGCCTCCCCCAAGGCTATCAAACTGCATTTTGCTAAAAAATGAGCGGTTGGTAGTAGTTAGAGTTTGAGGCCTAAATTTGTGCATTTCCTATATAACACGATCATTATACCTTCATGGTTATATGGCTGTGCTATTTGGTGGCGTTGGGCAAAATTGGTTAACTACAGGCGTAGGCTAATGAGAGTACATTGCATGGCATGCAGAATGATCACTGGAGTAATGTGCTCCACGCTCTGTTGCAGGGTACTTAAGCAGTTATGGCATATTGCCCATTGGGCTGGTTATTTATAGATTAGCAACTGAAAACTATTATTTGCTTGATCAATAGGTTAACATGTCCTACAACACTGGCTGCAAGACCGTGGCGGCAGTATTAGTCCCACGACGAATATGTCACCTAACAGGATTGTCAAGAGATCTATACAGATTACGTGATTCCATGTTGGTCAAAATGGCACCCAGGAGCAAGGTGAGGATAACATTGAGTGCTATGCAGATGGCTCACTTATCAAGAAGTGATACTAAGATATCGGGGCATGAGTGTACATCAGCAATGGCGTTCGATTTGAGATTACACTAGGTAGTATGGCAAGTATGTTCAATGCTGAGATAATTGCGATCAAACGTTTTGTGGAGAGTTTGATACATCTGAACACCATGGAAAAAAGACTAGAATATGCAGTGATTGTCAAGCTGCTTCGAAAGTTCTTAATACTTATGTGATTACTTCAACGATTGCTCTGGAGTGTATAGAATGTTTAAACAGGTTAGGTGCCGAAAACAAGGTGTCCCTTCAGTTGCGTTAGGGGTGATTGTTGAAAACCAGTTGACTGAATAATTGGAGAAAGACGCTAGATGGGTTGTGTAAGGCACGGAACCTTTTGTTGCTGTTACAACTGCAACGATAGAACGTGCTCTTGGGCAACTGTTGAGGACAGAACATTGGGGCAGGTAGATAATGGGAGAAGGTTGTCGACAAACCCGAATATTCTTCCCATGTTTGAATTACAATAACAGTTGATACCTTTGAAAAATTAGCAAAGATCAACGTCGGGTTGCTATTCATGCGATCTCAATACACACCTTAGAGTAATGAGGCGGAGAGACAATGACATGTGCGTGGGGAAAAAGCAGAGACTAGAGCATTTTCTATTTAGATGTAAGCAATGGCAAGAAGTGAGAGGTGGGTTTCTTGGGAAATAATAGATCGGAGGTGGACGAGATTCCACATATTCAGATGCATAGGCTATTGGGTTCATTCTTAACAGTAGGAGGTTATCTCTGGGTTAAAATCAATGTGGAGGGGGTAGCAACGGGTCAACATATAGGCGACCTGTGTAGCAATATGTCCCCCTAGTCTCACGAATTATCTATCTATATAAGGCAAAATAACGGCGCTCCTGCAAAACTCATGGGTGTCCGACATGCCGCGTCAGACAGAGAGGCTGCCGATGCTCACCACGCCCACCAATCTCCAAGTGACCTTGCTATGACGTCAGCTGCTAATCGTCACCGGCTAGACATCATACCTCATTTTCTAAAAAGAATTAAAGATGCAGCGTAGCCTATCTTGAAAGTATTTTCTGATGATTCATGTCGTGAGTTCACGAACACTGATATTGATCTGCTCCGTGACAAAATAATCAAACCTACATTTGACAGATGGTAAACAACCCATTTTGATGACCCTGGAATTTTTGCTTGCTGATTAATAAGCACGACCTTATCCCAACACCGGCTTACAGTTGTCAGCAAATTGTCAATATATATGTATGTTTCGCATAAAAATGTGTTATGTAAATTGTTGGAGTAATTGCCACAATTTAACTAACATTGTTACTTAATGCTGCGAAAGTGAGCGAGAAATTCCGTATAGGAATTTCTATTTCCAGTGTAGCTATAAAATCGTGCAACGATATAAATATGTCAAAATCGGACGCAAATGCCAGATGTGCGCATCACACGAAAATTAAATGCAGTATAGGAAACGCAAATTCAAAAGGCGTTACCATTTGACTCTGCAGACGTAATAATGAAATCACAAGGTTAATTTAATTTCCACACCAGCGGCAACATTCTGGGCATGACAAAGATATAAATTACTCAACGCCTACATGCGTGAGGTACGGTAAAGTTATTATGCCAAGTCATTCACAATCTGTTGAAATTGCACAATTAAAAAATCATTAGACTACCAAAAATTTGCATCATTACCAGTAATTCAGCAAACCTTGCAAAATTTAACAAACTTTGTGACAGTGATTTTCTAGGTAGACAGACCAATGATAATGTCTTTAAAGCCTCTCACGATATACAGTTTATTTTATTTAGTTGTCCATGGTTTGAAATACAAACCTGTTTAGACAATATTTACAATGCTTAATATTCTAGCGAAATTGTGAACCTAAAATGCAAACAAAACAAACCCGAAGTCAGCAGTAATAACTTACTGTAACGTCATCTTTAAAGTGGTTTTGACCAAGCCTAAGCGTAGTTAAGGCTCTCAACGTTGGCTCGTGGCGCGATAAGGCGACAAACATATTATTTACAGATTTAGAATTAAGTGAAGACGATTGTAAGTCGAGCTTGATCAGGCCTTGAGATAAATGTGTGAGCGATGATCCAAAACTTGACCAAACTAAAACATTCTGCTAATACAAAGAAGGATACTACACAGCACGAATAAAGCAAGTATTAATCACGTTGTTAAAATTATACGTGTGATTGTCTTAATTTTGCGTTGTTTTAATGTACCACATCAAGATAAGCTACATTTTATGTATAATAAACTAGTAAACGTAATAAATTAAAAAAAGGGAGCGGAGGAATAGGCAAAGTATTTTATATCCTATTTATGCATACATGTGTAGCGGTGCAAATGATGCATGGCCGTAAGTAAGCTATTCTTACTGTTATAAAGTTATTTTAATAGATTTCTTGAAATCGTTCTTGAAATTCTAGAGGTAAATTCTTAAAAATTGACATTTCGGCAAGGAGGGCCTTCATTGTTCTTAAAATATATGTTGTGACGATATAAAAATTGAGCTAATATAAAAGTTTTGCGAAGTAGACCTTAGCTCGACAGTTTTGTTTTCGAAGTCTTACTACTGCTAGTTTTCGTGCATAATAAACGTTGGGTGAATTTCATTTTTGCCGTCCTCAACAGGAAGGCAGTAAGCTCTTCTGCACACGGAAGGGTTAGCTTGTGCTCTTCTGCAATCGGAAGGGTTGATTGAACATTATAGTTATCGGCTTCGGTCGGCTAGTGACAATCAGTAAACGGACTGTCATTTCTCGACTGGTACATCGTTTAAAGAACCCGCACCGACCCACTTCGCCACACATATATTTATTTCAACTAATAATCCATTTATAACAAGTATCGCGTTTTAGACAATTGATGCCAAATCCACCATACAGCACGATATCTAGCTAAAAATTACAAATTGATTAGTTATATCAACTAATTAGCTAATTAATTAACACACACGAAAAAATCATAGAGGATTAACTAATTATACTATACGGCCAAGTTCTAAAGCTTCAGAATTGTAATATTCGTGATCAGTGACATAGAAACACCCGTGTGCAATTTTTTTTTCATTTCTGAACACTTTAAAAATTTAAAAAATTACCTAATTCATAATTAATTAGCTAACTAACAAAATAATTAGCTTGTTTTTAACATCCTCGAATAGTAATAAACACAAGATTCATAATCAGCACGGCGAGATGTAGTATACGCAGCAAACTAATAGCTTTACACTAATTATTCATTGAAAAATAAGCATCTTTTGTTTGAAAATACAAAAAAGACTACCTCGCTTAAATAATTAATTACTAATCAACTAAAGCTAATTTTGACAAAAACTAGATCTCTTGCACCTGAAGGATATTCGGCACGCTGCAGAAGATATAGTTGAAGATTCTGCATCTGACTAGTGGGATTGCTGCATAACAGCGCTGGTTTCTTTAAATTGGAGGTGGTGGCGCAGTAGCCGCCTCTTCCTCCCAGAAAAAATTTGGCCGCCACCAAAAGTCCCCTCCTTCATTTTCTCGACCCCCCTCCAACTGTCAATTGATTCCGCAATTCGGAGTGGGGTCCCACTAGCAATCCCCACCTGTTCCACTCTCGTGTCAATTCATAGCTGGGATCCACAGTTTTAAATCAGCAGCAATTTATTCGTGAAAACATCAGATATGTTAAAAAAAGGTTTTTGTTGGTCTACATTTAGTTTCACAACGTCAACTTAAAATGATGAACAAATAATATATAAGAATTGCTAGTTATTGAATCGCAGTAACTTTTCATCGAAGTCAAATGGAGTTGTTTTGGCTTGAAGGCAGTCCCTAAATACATTATACCGTAGACAATCTGAACCCAATTTAACTGATATGGTTCTGGTTATACATATTATACTATAACAAGAATACAGGATCTATAAACTATATCCAGAATTACAAAAAGTGGTCCATAATAAAGATGGTGGTGCACCACAAACTCCAGATGCTTTAACTCCAAATTTCACTCCTCAAGCCCGAGTTTCCTCTGACAAAATGTCACCAGGGAAATTTCTATGTAGCCAAAGGTTTGCCACCATACTATTAATGTGGGTGCTACACTTTTTAATCAGTAGTAATTTCTATGGTTTTGATCGAAAGAGAAAAATCTACCATTGCAAAATTCTGCTATTTCTATTTTCTACGTTATCTCGAACTTCAACGATGTTATCCAATTTCTCAACAGCATACTATCGCGATAAGGGTCACATAGAGCAGCAAACTAAATTTAACGAAAAAATTTTACAAGGGTATGAACCGATGAAGCATTTGGTACGGTTCAAGAAAGGCACGAAATGGGGTACTATGTGACTGAACCGAAGAGGGGTTTGTAAGTCTAAGAACTAACTGTCAATCACAGTTTTTGCCTATCAAAAGCTAAAATAATGTCAATTTTAACTATAGGTGTTTTCATTCAATTTTTAGTTTTAGAATAAAATTTCTGATAATATTGTCATTTTTTGTGTCAACTGTGGGGTGCTTTACCGGTGGAATTAAAAGAATTTGCACCATTTTTAGAATCAAAATTCGCACCATCCCCACTTCATGAAATATTGAAAACCAATGACACATAAGTGAAAGTCAATATGTCGACCAACACGGTTAGTAAAAGCAATTATAACCTTTATTATCATCGAAACAATTTCCAACAAGCGTCACCTCTTCGAGCGGAATGGCTTGATTCACACATATTGATTGACCAATCAGATACAGGAAATCGCTAAAACACAAAAGTCAAAGAATAATAAATTATGCTTCTGAAAGACCAAGAAATTTGTATCTACTGGTCCAAAAGATACACGATTTAATAACTCCATACTGAAAACGCTAACCTCTTAATCTCCTCTACTAAATTTTTAAATATTAAGGTTACTGAATTCTGAGTGTTATGAATGAAACAAGCGAAGTGAAGAATTCTTCTAGCAGTATAGTGTTGAAATGTCACGCACAACTCCAATTTGACAGCGAGCGTGGATTGATTCGAGCTATTGCTCATTGGAACGTTTTAAATTTTAGTTTGGCTTTTAGCTGATCGTCTCAAAGCCCAATTTCAACATCTTAGACCCGAAAAGCGGCACGAACAAGTTCAGGTGGGGTAGCGAAGGGGTCTGGTAAATAATGTAATATTTATTGTATCGCGACAACAGATGTAGATGCCTGAGTCAAGTTAGGCTCATCTAGTACTTCAAATCCGGGGTTATTTTAGGCCCTCCCAGATAGGGGTTAGTAAACGGAAAAATTTACTGACCCCTAAGGGGTCAGTAGCAAGGGGTCATTTCGGAAACTAGGGGTCATGACCCCTTAAGGGGTCGGTAATTTTATAAAAATTAATATAATATATTTTTTTCTTTCAGGTGTCCCAACATTGTGGCGCTAGTTTTTTCAGTTTTGGCCATAATATTTATATATACATGCATATTTTAGGTTTCGTGACCAAAATAATTGATCGTTTAGCCTACGATATGCGTGTATATATTGTTACGTATTTCAGACTTACGTTATACAAGTTTTTAAAATCGAAATATTACCGTTTTTTACAATTTAACAATTTTTTCAGCCATTTTTTAATTTTCTAGTGACCTCTTAAGGAGTCAACTTTTTGAAAAAAAAGTTGATTTTAAGGGGTCGTTTTTGCGAAAAAGTAAGGGTCGTCGGTGTCTAGGGGGAGCTCGCCGAGAGGGGGGAGCCGATCCTTGGGGTCGCCCCCTTCCCCCTCTAAAATAACCCCGGCAAATAAGCCTCCAGATGACCTCGCATAAAGGTTCTCCAAACGCTCCTTACGCTGCAACAGTAAATTCGAAACGGCTTCTAAAATCACCCATGAAACTTAAAATAGACGAAAACAGCAATATCTATATAATCGCTAGAGCTATATCCGTGTTATTGGTCTCACTTTGTACTCCAAATCAGTGTAGCAGCATTGTCATTATTTACGCAACAGGATTAGGTTAAAATGGGGTTTTAATAGGTTTGTGAGACACAAAATACACGGAAACCGCAACACTCCGTAATCGCAAGAGCTTTGAGTGTGATAGGGCTCATTTTGTAGAGAACTTCATCCTGTATACAGTTGAACATTGACTGTAATTCCCTAAATAAGAAATAAGTGGCTACTTCTCCACAACTATGCACGCAATGGCTGATATCCTGCTCATCTGTTTAATTAATGCTCAATATGACTGTGTAGGTCTCTTTAAATTACATATCCAACATCCAGAATTCATCAGCTTGGCGAAGAACTAAGCAAACCTGCTAGTTTATACATCGTAAGGCACTATTTCGCTGCCGTAACCCATTTTCGTAATATCATTTCTGTGTAAACAAGAATCAAAATAATAAGAAAACATGAAATTCTTCATAAAATATGTCAAACTTCTAGAACCATTACTTTGCAATAGTGCTACCCTAAATTTACGAAATAATAATTCATCTATTAAAGAGTATATTAAAGGTCACCGATGTGTGTATTACAATTATAACCGTTTAGAGTATGTTCTAGACTTTTATTATACATGGTGTCCCATAGGTAACACCCCAGCATTAAAGTTGTCTAGCACGCCCAATAATAAACATACCTAAAAGAGTTTTGGTATGCACGTACTCTCACATATAACCTATGTTCTTGATGAATAACACTTACCCTATGTGCGAGACTGGGCACCTCCAATCTCAATGCATCTTTCCAGTTGAAAACGCGCACTTGACAGATTTTTCGGACTATGTCCGGTTCCAGAAAAGAGAACTCCCAAGATGTAGCCTCTTTCAGTGACACAGGGTTTGCGGTGTGTGTTTGTAAACCTTCCCCTACAATACTCCCCACACGAAAGATGTCAGGATGGTTCATATCAGGAGAACGAGCAGGCCATTCGACAGGGCCTCGGCGTCCCAGAAAAAAGTCAGGGAAGGTTTCGTCCAACCAACGGCGCACAGCAAGGTTTTTTGGATCCACAGGTTGGTCTACACCTAAACATTTTTACGTGGATCCAAAAAAATTTTGCTGGACCCAGGGACCGTTTTTAAAAAACACCTGCGATCCATAGCAAAATGAGGAGGCGCGCCATCCTACACAACGTGAAGTCGGTCAATATTTGCTAACTGTTAAATATTACGAAAAAATTCAGCATCATTGGATAGTTGTCTGCATTCACAGTACCATCTAAAATGAAAGGCCCAAAATTACACAAATCACATGCTGACCCATACTGTCAGGCCACGGGCATTCATATGGTGTTATATATTATCAGGGTTTTCTGCATTCCAATAAACATAGTTATGCCAGTTTTTGTGGCCGTTCAGTGTAAAATTATTTTCGTCGGACAAAATGACCTCGTCAGCTAAGTCCGGATTATCGTCGAGACGCTGTAGGCAGTTTCACAAAATTCAGCCAGGTGACCATAATCATCGTCAGTAACAGCATGAGTTAACGTCAGTCTAGATGGTTTTAGACCCAGATATTTAAAAATACGGAAAATAGTCGATTTGCTGATGCCGGTTTCAACAGCACAACGGCGAATTGAATTTGCCGGACTATTGTCGGAATGATAGGAAATATCAGCTATCGCAGCATAACCGGATTCCGTCGATGGTCTCCCTGTTCGGTGCTACAGAACCTGTTATATCAAACCTTTTATTTATTTATTAATAGTTCTATGATATGTGGCCTATGAAGACGAATGCCGGTACCACTGTCGCACAACTTCACGAATATTTTGGTAAGCTAAATACAGTCTTACTGTAGTTATTCGATCAGCCAAAATAAGTCAAGTATCAAACATATTGTTATACGTAGATATTTGTACTATGTTCGGTTATAATTCCTGACAGTATGAGTGTTGTAACAATATCAAGTCAGTCTCAGCAATAGTTTGAAGTTGTTGCGTTAGTTATGGGACACCCTATATATTTGGTTTTCTACTGCGGATTCGCTAAACCATTATTAACCCGCACAGACTGACTTCACCTATCATATTTAATTCATCTATAGAAGCAAGTTCATTCTAGTAAATACGCTAACAAATAAATTTACGAAACGTTTTTAGTGCTAGGATAGCTCCACTAAATTAAAAAATTTAAATACTACAATTTTATACAGTTGTACATGTTAGCTCATGGCATGGAAAATCGATTGGCGATCCCTGCTTGACCTAAATACTGACCCAAAATGGGGTATGCAGACCCAATATTCTCTAAATGTAGTTAGTCGTGCAGCTAGCGAAAATGGAGCGAGTGCTGCTAATCTGCGCGTGATAACTATGAAAAGCTTCCAAATTCATGTTCCTGAATTACCCTTTGTGGTCCCGCAATAAATATAATGCGTGAGCCCACCTTAGGTGCGTACATCAAGGTTGTTCTTTTGTCAAAATCACAGATTCGCGCGGAAATTAGAGTTCAGATTTTTGCCAATGGTATCCGCATTTTTGTGAACGCGAACATGAGTTCTAAGATGTCCGAATGGAATTTGCGTTTGCGCACATTGTCCATTTCTCACCTTCGTCCTCGTTCATCAAATGACATTGTGAATTGAACATCAAACTTTGACGGTTTGTTTGTGTATTATAGCACACGAAAACAACGCGCTTGTTAATCCCGTTTTCACTTGTATGCGGTGAGCAAAATACGGTGCTATATCGCAAAATAGTGAACCGTGTATGGGTACATAAGGGAAAATCATGATTTGTTCGCTTTTATCGGTTTTACGATCGTGAACTGACTTGAAAGGAGAACAACCCAGCTGAACGCACCTAAAGTGGACTCACATAATATACACCAGTAATGCATTACTAGCAATGCTATAACGGCCATTTTAATAACATATGAAAACCACAGGACTGAGTATTTCCTTCACAATGAGCAAAGTTCGAACAGTTTTAAAACTTATAAATCATCTTATAAAGGTCATATTTTGGTTGGACTTGCCTTACTTGACGCACACCGCAAAATATAATTGCTTTTAGCGCATTCAACAACCCAGAGAGTATATATATTCTAATGACCTACATACATCTGGACCAGTCACGTCCAAAATTAAGTGCAGAAGCGTAATCTGATCACGACGCGGACGGACGCAATTTCGACTGGTCGTCTAAACATGAAGAGACCAAATTTCATCTGTACGCGGGTGGACGCTATTTCGTGACGGAAGTAATTTCTGCGTCAATTATTTGCGCATTCACTTTCGTTTCTGATCGTATATTAAAAAACTGACCAAAATTGGATTATTTTTGTGATAAAATTTAGCAGATTTACATCCAGCCGTTCTTCAGGACTAATAACGTATACAAAGCGGGTTAAACGATAAACCTAACGTGTTTAACACATTAAATATCCGTATAAGACCATCGTTCACCTCAACATGCAAGAATCTTAGTTTGAAATGATGTTTAAAATACCGCTACATAGCTAGAAAACGACCGCAAAAAATAAATTTGTAGCTCCAAATCAGAAATTCTGCAATGCTCTCCATTTTCGATACGGCACCTCTCTCTCGCAAGAGTATAACCTCCAAAATTTTGGGTGACACAAATGGCCGTAGTCAAAAAGTGTCCAATCCGCGTTGTCTTTTTGAGAATTGAAATTTAGATAGGGCATAATTAGAGCGGCGCAAACACCAAGCTAGGTGACTAATTCACTTAAGATTTTAGTACACCGCAGCCATAAGTTTTACAATTCTTGTGGCGTTGCACTAGAATCATAACGAAAAAAACAAACTGGAGCCGGAAGCTCAGCAAGACTCACGGTTTAACGTTGGCATTCGATATTGATATTTGTTTCAAACTCTGATTTCGTTTGAGCACGGATATAAGGCAGTCGATTATTTCATTTGTCTGAAAGTGTAAACCAATATTACGTTTCAGATTCATGGGTTCTACTAAATATTCGACCCTGACTCACTAAAGATATACACAACACACATAATACAAGAATGTCCCTCTACAACGATCACAATTTATTACCGTGCTGCAATTGTATAACTAGTAACTCGCAAAGCGAGGAAAAATGTAGCTACTCTGCTTTTATTGACAAGTTTGTAGCTCCAAATTCAGGCCCATAATAAGCCCGCTTAAAGTACCATGATAGCAATTATACGTGCTTCAATGACAATGCCTCAGTCATTTTAGTAATATATCAACTGGCCTCTCCATAGGACCAAAATTTAACTGAGGGCTTTTACATATCAGTTCCAGCCTGGGGAACTGAAAATACCCGGGTGGTTTCTCAGAGGTCACCTGGGGAACCGTACCCTACCGAGGTCAACTGGATGGTTGTATAATTGCATTTTTAGAGTTTTTCATGCATTTACAATATGTATATATTTGTTATTTAAATACACGTTCGAGTGACCTACATCTATATTGGAAAATCGGCGTATTTGACACTTTTTGGTGCCAAAATTTACCAAATTTTGCACCGGTTCAGTTCCGCAGAGTTAATAACACAGCTAATATACCGTTAAAACAATGAAACCATCTTGTTTAATGGGTTAAATAACACTGCAATCCCATAGCTCGCTCCCAACAAGCAAAAACTTGTTTTGCAAAAATTTGGAAACTTTTACTTTTTGGAGTATTTTTAAACTTTAACTCAAAAAACCTAATTGTACGAAAAATGCAAATCAGCAAAGTTCTAATCTCGATGACAGTATTTCATAGTGTTCTCCGTTTGTCGCTATGAAGCCTGCATGTCGAGATATATCTGGCGAACGATAGATACTCGGATGGCGAAATTTCATAAAATGGGTTCCTTGGCCATTTGGGGCCCATTTTGACTCGGAAAACGTGGTCGGCGGGCTTAGCGTCTAATGAAAGAGTACAAATTGCGATCAAATAAAGAAATATGAGAAGATCCATCGGTGATGAGTTATGATCTCCACAGACTGATAAAAAATTTACGATTTTGGTCGCTAGAAAACCATTGGTGGAAACTCCGCTTGCTTCGCTCCCTCCGTTTCAATTAGTAATATTACACAAACACGTGATATGCACCGCCCGTCTAATTAAAATTCATACCAGGGAAAATGCGTTAATTAAACAGTTTTTCATCTCATTGTAAATGCTTGTAGTCAAAGTAGTTTAATGCCGCTGAAAATTCAAGTACTCGGGGATAGGCTTGCTAAACCAACTGGAGACAATCGCCATGAAGTACCCCTGCGTAAATTATTGGCCATATTTATAATGCCAAGCGTGGAATAAACTGCCAACTTGATTGCTACATAGTAGCGATTCAATTAAACATGTGGTAGTTATGGTCAAAAATTCACAGATACATTCATGGCTAACCGTAGTTCAAATTACAGTCAAAAGATACGTAAAAATAAAAATAAATTTAAACCGGCCAAACTATAATTTTCTCATACAGACCTCGTTCACCAGGTAGATTAAACGAAAAGGATGTGACAATGAAAACACTAAGTCTTTTGATTAAACCATTATAGGCCCGGCATCTCCAAATAGGAAAAGGGGCCCACACACGTATTTTCGCCTTCACCCGGTTCCACTCTTCGTGCCCTCAAACTACTTTCCAGTGCGGCTAAAATAGCAAATATCCTGTTGAACGGGGTAGAAACATGTAATGCGTATTTTATGTATTTCGCAAAAAATTTCCAAATTTTTTATTGTTTGAATAAAATTACTAAATTTTCGTTTCATTGATATTCATGATTGCAGTCAGATGTTAAATTTGACGTTCCTCCGACAGTTACAATACTTTCAAACTGGGGGAATTACCACCAGGTACTGACAACTACACGCTTCCTAACGGAAGGAGCCCAGGCCGTACCCTCATGTATTGTTTTGGTAGCTTAGCGACGCCTGTAGTGGAAGGTGTATTTAAATAATAGGATTTTGTATACGGATTATTATAATGCAGTACGCGCCAGAAAGAAAACGCCTATCAGACAAACTCCGGTTACTGTTGGCAGGTACTGTACAGCAACTTATTTATACAATTTTTAACTCAAATTATGTAGTTTATAATGTAAACAAACTACGATCGCTTTTATTTTAGCCAAACAAACGCAGGCAGTAAATTTGAAGTAGACCGCAGCTTATTCTTTTCCTCTAATTTTTATGCTCTACGGTGAACATCATATTTTGAACACGATGGCAACATAAATGTTAATTCTAATATTATAATTCTGTCAGCATAAATATTCCTAGTAAACATCAACAAGCTTAAAATATTGTTGATACATCATCCATAATATTGCATTTTTGCTACAGGGTTTCATAGCACCGACATCCGTTACGAATAACTTCCAATAGAAAATGTCTGTAGCTGCAAAACATACAAATTTTATCGTAGGCACTTTGTTGTCAACTCGAAAACCGATAAAGAAGCTACTGAATTGCAGCACATGAACGATTGGCACCATGTCTCTAAAACCATTTATTTAGCAGAGTAATGTAACGAAAACTATAACATAACAAGAACCAGCATCGCTCCGAATAGGATCGATCTTTTTTAAAATTTCAGAATTTATCATGTTCCGGCTTAGGGTTCCCCTGGTAATTTTCGGTCCCACGGCAACAATATTGGGTACTCTGGTTAAATGCCCCTAACAATTCCTTCTTCCTTTCGGTAAACTGTCCAAAAATTAACACAAAAAGATTACAATCCATTGCAAAAAATATTTTTCATACAATATACAACTTAAAAAATGTTTTAAACCTTAATCAGATATGTCTTGTAGCATAATTTACGAGCTATGTTAGCACTTTGATAGTGAATTGTGACAATATTTATATTTCGAAGCACCCCTGATTGAGTCAGGGTCGTCATCCATTTCGTGCACACGGCCCAATCTGGCAACCGGTGCATCTGAACTCTGGTAAAACTTTCAAATCATGGCAATGTTACGTAGCAGCATAAAAAATATGCGACAAGACACACGCGAGGGAAAGTTTTCACATCTAGTGACGTCTCAGCGTAGTAACCAACTGTTTGGAATTGCTTTGGAATTAACAATTTGATTTGGGCACCATGCTATCGGACCGATCTTGTCAACCATACTAAATGGTCTGTAAGCTCCGTCCCATTTATAACCAGCGTCCACATAATGTGAAATCATCATTGCCAATAGCCTATGATACTCAAATATAAATATATTTAATTGTGACGCTTTTCAACTTTACAGTTAGAACGGTCGACGTCTATTTTGGCTATATTACCCTCAAAAGCAAGACCGAAATTGTTGATCATGGCGGGGTTCCGAAACTTCTCCAAAACACATAGTTATTAATACTGACCCTGAGGCCCTGGGAGCACTCAAGTAGGAGTCAATCATGTTCGGAGCTAAATTATATCTTTGTCTTTAGAAATTATTATTGATTTATACAGGAGACCAATTTACTGAATAAAGATGTGTTAGACGCATAAAAGCCTTAATTTATCGACATTTTAAAGGAGAATTCAATGCTAACAGTGGCAAAGCAAAAAATTTCGCGATCTCCAGATTCAAGGCTTAAAGAAACTCGGCGTTGAAATCCCTGGGGAACTGACATGTCGGGGTCGGATACCAATCCATCGTACGACCCGATAATTTTTTATCCGCAAATTAGACCACAAAACTATGTTTTTGACTACTATAACACACCACACAAATCCTTGAAAAACTTTTCAAGAAGATTTCTATGCAGCATCAAGAACAGGTTGACTTACAACAAAATGTCTACTCATATTTAAAATATATTTTAATGCAAGATAGCAGCAATATGAAATCCCCACGCGTATGAACATCGCTGCAAAGCAAGGAAAATAATTCTGAAATTCAGTGGTCAAGAACATAGGCCAGTTCCGATTTTAGCGGCGCAAGAACTGCGGCGTGGTATAAGTCATATGTTCCGGAATACCCATCAGAAAATAACCCAATCGGGTACGAAACCCACGGTAGCACCGGAACATGTACATAAATGGGCTTAGAACCAATCTATAACCCCCATGCGTAAGTAAAGATCTAAGCCGAATTCCCCCGTATGTACGTACCGACGGTAAACCTCTGCCGTCACCCTTTTCTGTAAACCATCTATATATAGCACAAAGCATGAATCGTTACGTCCATCAATCTCGCCACGAACTAAAGATTTTCGTCATATCTCGGCCCGCACCGCCGACAGTTTTTGTGATCAAAAGGGATATCGTTATTAACGTTTTAAGGATGCCGAATTAATGAGATATTGCCGTATATTTGTATATAGTTGGATGATTGTTGATAGTAGGGCCATAAAGGCTCGTTGGCATATTTAAATCGCAGATACGTATATTACCATTGTGTTGATGTACTTTGTTTGATGGCCATAAAGGCACTTGCTATATAACTTGTTCCTATTGTCATGATCGTGTCGCGTATGTATATACCTTTGGAATTACCATTATTGCTCGTACATGTTTTCAGGCATACGCACGCAGTCTGGCCGTCCGACTCGAAAGTACCTATACATATATATATATAGCCGTTATTGTCCTGTCATATTCGTACCATACCTTTGTACTGTAAAGGCCATAAAAGCGCCTGTAATTCATTATGACTCCATATCCTTTATGATCGTTATATTTGTACCGTATATTGTGCTGGTAGAGGCCATAAAGGCGCCGAAATTTGTCAGAATTTTGTACCATTCTTATAGCTATGATGACATGTTATGCCATTGATCATGAACTTATATATTTGTCATATATTAATCGTGTTATTGGCCATAGAAGCGCCACTAATTGTTGCAATTTCATGCCATTTATATCATAGTTATGTACGTTATAGTATTTTGTATTGTATCAGTTTGGAGGCACCAGAAATCGGGAACAATTCGTTTTGTTTAGCGTGATTTTTGAGAAGAATTCTAGGGATTTTTGCGCTTTGAAAGCCGCGCTTTTGTAGGTTGAAATTGCGAGTACGGTGAGCCCTTGCCATACTCGTCTTGTGGAAAATTATAGGACGGTACGACTCCCCCGCTGAACCCAATATATATATATATGTAAGTAGCAGGGAATAACCGGAACCGGAACCAGCAACCGGAACCGTCCATTTAAACCGGATCCGGAACCTGGTCTTCGAAACCTATATATAGCAAAACAGATGAAGGAAGAAATGCAGGTACAGTGGATTTAAAATGTGTTAAAAATAACTTTTACATTAAACTTAATGTATTGTGATGGCATTATTGCCTTTCTGGAACTTTAAAGAGACTGAGGAAGCTAAATAATATTTATTTATCGATCAATATGTCAGTTTTTTGAGGCTGGTGCTTCTACTTCAATTCTATTTACAAAGTTTACAAGCGCACTGGCTCGTGCTTGCCGCAATTTCTGTTACCAAAGCAAAGCATACACTAAGTACTTCTACGTAAGCCATACTCTGTTACAGAGTTGGACCGGTTTAATTCGAACATACACCGCAGACTTCTGAATGTGCAAAATAGCTGCTACAAGCATAGACCTGGCTTAGATTTGTTAACAAACTCCTGCAGGTTATTATGAAAAATTCATACTGAAATTATGTGCCCAACTTACGTTCCACACGACAAATTGCTTAGTTAATCTTTCATTTTGCTTGGTTGTATTGGAGCTTGATCATTGTATAATATATGTTTGATCACAGATGAAGCAAAAATGTGGAAAATTTCAAACAAAATTTTTAAACCGGAATTCCGGTTCGGTATGGTTTTTGCCCTTTGCCGGAACCGCAACCGGAACACGATTTTCGCCGGAACCGGAATTCCGGTTACTCCCTGGTAAGTAGGAATGGCCGGTAGGACCGCACGGTTTATTTCGAGTTATCGTAGGAAAGATTGGCCGTGACGGATACCCGTCACGACCGTCCTCACGAATCAAGACCACAAAAATATGGCTGTCCGCCCGAACGCGAACAGCAATTGAGAGAATTTCCTGAAAGTTATAAGAATAAACCTAAAATATTAAACTTCCTAGTGTTCAATTTGTATCACTGTACGGGTAACTAGAAAAGCTTTATGAAATGTTAAACACCAACGCTCATTGTCGCTGGTCGAGATAAGAGATAACATTTAGAAAAGTTGGAAAATTTATTATTTAAAGTATCGGCTCCGGTCCATAACTCCGGAACCGTTGGGAATTTGTAAATTTCTTACTCAATATTTCTTGTAGGAAATTTTACGATCTTTCGAATGAGACCAGTTTCGTGGAGATCCGACCCGGATCCACGGAGTTATGGGTAAATAAGTAAATATGTAAGCCAATAAAATACAATTATTTAAATAACTCCACGAATATTGGTTACAAAATTATATATAGGGCATCGTTATAATCCCAGAACCGAGGCTTTCTTTTGATCCCGGACCGGTCCCGCTGTACCCACTTTTAGGTACCCCCTCATGCGAAGATTTTAGGAATAATGCCCCGACAGGCGTGTAACCCCTCATTGGGTTCCCCTTGTCAAGACCAACTCAAATATATATAAAACACCCCAGAAAAGTGTACCCCGAACTCGAGGGAGCCGTTTAAAACACCCTCGTTTTTGGAAAATTTGGCATGGACCCTCCCCCAAGAGCTCATTTCTCCCCTGTCGACCGAATGCGGTCCTGTTACATATCATTTTATTCGGTCGGACATACTGAGTCCGAATCCGAACTTCTTAGGGCCCTTTTGCCACCTTTGAAGGGACTCTTTTCTTTTACCTATTTGCCCCCGCTTCTTTCTTTTGTTTACATAAGCCGCATCTCTCTTTTCCGCAGTGTTCTTCTAAGTCTTTATATAAAATGAGTACGTTTAAATATTAAGTTGATATTAAAGTTAAGTAAATAAATAAATTAAGATTGAATTTATGTATATATTTATATCTAGTTCGTCGCTGGTAAGCTGAAGTGCAGTGAGTAAACAAGACTCAATATGATCGCTAGCCTCGTATGAACGTTATATTAATTTTATACGGAGTTTATTAAGTTTTATTAATTTGATGCCTCCCTTATCAATTGATATCAGTTTGATATTAAAGCGGTAAGGACTAGTAATAAATACGCTCTAGAGTCAACAAACTTGTAAGTTTGACATTAAGTTCATATGAAGTTTAGGACCGTTTCATATAAAGTCAGTACCGAATTCGAGAGTTTAATAAAGTTGGAGTAGTCGGCCAAACAGTTGGTTTATTAGTAGTCTAATATAGCGTTTATTAGCAACCTCTAGAAAAGTTTGAATTAATAATAGTTTTATACTAAAAAGGGGTCATAAATCACCTTAATTATATCAAATTTGGACATTCACTTGGTTCAAATTTGATCAAAATTTAAGGTGATAACAGTGTTGACTTTTGAGCTCAGAAAATGGGGCCAAATCGCCCCAAAAGTGCTGAATAAGCATTCTAACGAACTAGGAATTCAAAATTTCAAAAATTTAAAATCCGAGTATAAAAGCAGAGTTGCAATAACTCTGCAGTGTTCAGTACGACTTCGGCAGCGTGAAGTTCGGTCGTTTTGCAGACCGACTCCGACGCTTATAAATTTCACTGTTTTGACTTCGTCTTTCCGCTTTGGATTTGTGGTTTTCCCGACTGGATGTTGCAATGGGATGGACGCGCGATGGACGTGGAGTCAAAGAGTCGTGAACGTAAGTGTGGACAGGGATGCGTGGGGGGTCACCGAACCGTAGCGAAGTAGACTAGGAGAATTGCCACGATAGGACAGTGTAGTACACATTGACTAGCCGTAAGCTTAAAACTACATGGATTCCCTGTCCATGCTCCTATTTACCTGTTAGCCCTGCCCGTCCTACCTTGTCCCGCAGGCAGGTAGTCGTGGTTAGCCGATCACACTGTTTAATTAGATAGCCGATGTCCTGCTGAACCTTCCTCGGTCAATGAGTTAGGACACAAACAGACGCGACACTCGCGTCAAGTACTTTTACACGAAGATTGAAAATTTTAGTTTGAGCCGACCGAGGTTAAATAAATTTTGGAACTCCGAATCATCCACGGTCACACACTTTTCATTCAGCAATTATCAAAGTTTATTTGCAAGGTCTTATGCGTTTTACGATTTCTTTGGACGTAAATCCGTCTATCTGTTTTTGACACTTTGTTAATAGAGATTCATCAGTGTTTTTGCATTAATTTACTCTAGGAACCTAATCAAAATTTCGCTAATAATGCAGTATTGATGTAGGCTTTATCCGCACGCGGAAAAGTTGTATTAAACCACAAGCAAACGTATGGCTTTAACGCCCCACGAACGAGACAACTCGCCTGGGTAGAATTAGACCTATCTCGAAAAGAACAATTCCTGGAATTAGGTTAAAATTTTACCCGGATCTCGAAAAGGATCCGAGCATTCGATCCGCTATGTAAACCGTTCAATTATCGCGTCGGAAACATAAACACGACGACCCTAAAGGAGATAGTCCCCACCAAAATATGAAAATCAACATATCTTAAGTTCTTCTCCAGAAATTTTGCTAAATCTTTGGCAGTTTCTTCGTAGTACTGTCTACTAACGAATAGGACTCTAAAACATGTCGATTTCGAGTCAGAACCCCAAACCCGACGGGATCGAAGAGGCCTAACGCCACCAAAAATGCAAAATTAAAATATTTTAAGATCCTCTCCAGGAATTTTGTTGAAACGCTCGCTGTTTCTTCGTAGGGATGTCCGCTACCGGACACCATCTTAAAACCCAGTACTAGCAATTCGGAATCGCAAACTCGACGCCCGATAGGGGTCCACCCCCACCTAAAATTTGAAATGTCTATAAGTTAAAGTTCTTTCCAGGAATTTCAACGATTTTACCGTACAAATAGAGACCCGTTAGGCCTTCCAATTGAGCTAGCAAGCCCGGCAAAGCCGTGGCTCATTCAAAAATTATGGACCCGGGCAGAGCAAAATCCGCCCAGGGTCGACACAAGTTTCATAGAATTCCCTGCCTTATGCAGTTGAATATACAGCCTTATAAGTCGGTTTTGGTCTTGCTTTCGCACACGTTTTTGTCATACTTCTGAGTCTCTCTCTAAACATATGGTAGTAGAGCAGCACGAAAGCCGTCGGAGACTTGAATCTCCGATATGCGGCCGCTGCAATGAAATTATCAAATTTACCAGAGTTGGTACATTTGTTGGTAGTGGCAATCTTTTTGAGTAACAAAATTGACGATGTCGCTAGACGCGATATCGGGTCTCGGCTCGACCGACCAATTTTTGGGAGGACCGCTGACCCGGTCCTAGAAAATCGATACATAAGGTCAAGCCCAGCCGCCGTGCAAAATTTCGTAGAGAAAGGCTGGCGAATTAACAATATATTGAAAGTTATGAATTTCCCCCAGTCCCCGTAGAACCAACCACGAAATCTCGGTCGAAAACTAGGAATCCGAGTGATTTAGGAATACAAACGGAAATAATTACTGTTAGTAAAATTGTTACGGTTGTCCCGACAACCGGGGCCTCCGCTTACCGACTCGCTTTGTCGAGTAGAAATCTCCCGAAATAATAGTTAAATTTTAGTACCAGATATAGCTCGTTCTTGAGAGTTTTTCAAGTCAGAATAACTTAAGTTTTAGCGTTTTTAAGATAGCGCCGATGACCGATGAGGTATCGCTAAGCATAGTTCTCCTTCTAGCTGAATTTATAGGTACCGAAATACAATTTTAACCCCTGCCCCCATACCTCACAGTTGGCATAAGTTTCACATAATGATAACGCACACCCACTTTCTGGCACTAATTAATTGAACCTAGGACCAATTTGTAGATTATGTAGTAAGTTAGGAACTCGTTCGAATTTGGCCCTTACCGCGGCCTAGTTGCAATAGTGAACGAAGCAATCATTCTCAGACAATGACCAACTTTATTACTTAAGCTGAATACGTAGTGAACTAGTATAGAAACTTCATCGAACACACCAAGTTTGTCAGCCCGTATGAATTAAGAATACTCCAGAAGGAAGGCTTATTACTCCGGTAGTGGCCTACGCGCATGTTTTAGTGTATCGTTCAGTGTCTTTAGGATGAACCAAAGACATAACTCTATAAAATTGGGAGCTGAACCCAACCGCATATCACTCGAATCATAGACATAACTCGCATAGAAAATTCAGACTATAATTTTGTATTAGGAAAATCTTAAAATGCGGTTCCAACCTTAGTCTACCGGGACCCACGCACGGATTTATGAGATCAGTCTACCCGATCATTTTAGCACGGTTATAGCCCATACTTGCAGGCACGAAAAGTCTAAATTTTTGCAGTTATTGGGATCATGGATTAGCCGCGATCTAAGACCGAATTTTGCCACTTTTGCCATAGCGCTTGTGACGTAATTTTGTCATGAGTTAGAACCGAAAATTTGTCAGTTATGTCCATACAACCCGCTGACACTTTCATTTTTTAATACTCGAGAAATAATTAATTTTATAGGAAACCAGAACCAAAATTAATTAGTAGATCTATAAATCCTGTTGAAAATTTCATGGTCACTGCAAGTAGGTATGTATGTGAGTAGGAAAAATTTTAGATATTGTACCGTTGTCGCATGCTAGGAAAATTCACGAGTCGTACCAACAATCGCCTCCTAAGCTTACCGTTTTGTCAGTATATATACATATGTACCATTTCTATATTGATACTATGCCGTATATTAAACCAATAGCTACCAATGCTTACTTATCATGTACCATACTCTCGTGATTAGGATGAGCAAGATGAAGTCCCGCTAAATTCCTATAGTACGCTTTGTCCCGTATGCCATGTTTCGTTTCAGCCTTTTGCTTGCCTGAAGCTATTGTTTGTCGGAGTACCTTCCTTTAATATTAGTACTCGTAGTTCCGAGCAAGTGGTTAGTTCAATGGCGCCTCTTTTTATCGATACCTAACCGTATTACTTGCCGGTACTGTCTTTTAATTTGACACCTCTGTTTTTCATGAGTAAGGTAAGCGCAGCTGTCATTAGAAAAGGCTTAGCCGCACACGCCGTGATTTGACTCAGCTGTGAGAGTTCAGTGAAAAAGGCGATGACCCCGCAAACCACCCCGTTTGACGCTCTGCTCATTCTCTTAATAGCGTACCCTATCAGTGACAATCGTACCAGTTGTATTCGCCCGTACAATATGTGTATGTCTATACCCAACTTTGTGACTCTCAATTAATGCTTAATTGAAACCCACGTTGTTCAAGTGTTTTGCTGACCCTTAGTAGCGATAGGTATTCAAAGGGGTTTGAAATCCGTCACCCCAATCGACGACCCACGTTCAGGTTTGACACGCGTATCGATGAAGCAAACCTTAGTGTGACTCGCCGATTACCTATTAGTGTGTTGATTAGGTTATAGTGTAAGTACGACTGGTGCGACTCAATTAGGAAAAGTTACAGCCAAAATTACAACTCACGCTGAGCACCCAAAATAGGAAACCACACGCGCGAATCCGACGTTAAACGTCTAGAGATTTGTCGGACCCTAGTGGGGGCCACTGGCTAAATTAAATGAACTAATCGTTTCGAGAAAGTGGGAATTAACTTCGATCAAACCCAAATACCTAAAATTTTACACTTCTCGGGTTAAACGTGGATAGGGAATAGCGGTCTGGTCTCTTTGGCCTGTGAGCAGGTGACGGAGCCAACGGGGACCTCAAAGGAAGTACCTCGTAGACTACATGCGCAACCCGTCCGGCAGGATCAGAACACATCCTGTGAAGCGCTCCTGCGGCTTGCTAAGCTCCGTAATTTCTTGGGCCTGACCCGAATAAAAGAAAATTTACCCAACAGGTCCGCCCTTGAAGTCACGATAGCCGGGAACGTTTGGGGAAGTGCGTAATGCAGCAGCGTCACGTCGATTTTTATTACACTCGTATTTGGACAACATTGACACTGGTTGGTCCAGACGACTTTGCTGCTGCGCAGTATAGTCATTTCTTCACATTAGATGGCATCCAGGTATTGTTGCCTCTCCCAGGTGTCTCTAATTAAGCGTCTAACCAAGTATTGTTTAGATTGTCCCACTTCGTCTTCCAGATAATACTTTCTTGCGCAGGAAAAAATTTGCCAATTTCGCAAAAAGCAAAAAAGTTGGCGAATTTTTCCCTGTTGAAAAAAATCAATATATTTTCCACAGAAGGCTAAAAACTAAAATTCCATTCAGTGCTACGATAGGCTACACAATTTTATATTAGCTGTAAACAGTGTATAATCTATGGCATCTCCCCGTTTTCCAGTCAATCAGTTAAAGTGAGATTCCCCCAGTTAGCCCAAGAAGAAAACGAATTTCTATCTGAGAGGCCCGTTTCGATTCTCCAGGTACCTAAAAGGCACCTTAGAAAATCCAGATAGGTGGGATCTAAATGCGTGGTCCACGCATAGATGATGTTAGTCATACGGTCGAGATCGTACGGGACCGTCAACAATGCATATCTTAAGAGTGACACACTTCCTTACAGCCGAAAATCCTCGACTCATAGTCTTCCCATTTTCGTGTCCCAACGAAAGAAATAAAAAAGCATTTTGCGAAAACCAATTCCACTTATAGCTAGTGCAATGTTACTTCATCTTATTGTTATTAGTTAGGTTTCGATAACCCGGTAGTTCGGTAACAAATGTTTACATACAATATTTGCGGATATGAAAACATTTACTAGTAACTCTATCGAGATTTCAGAACGTAGTGAAGCATAGGTACACCTGCGCCTTTTGCGTGCACAGCCAATCAGCTCTCGATAGCATACGTTAATATGCTATATGTGGATATCACACAATACCGCACAAGTTAAAATAAAACACCGGCAATGAGTTTCCCATGCCCGAGAACCCACATGTCAAACTTTTCAGCCGCCCAGGACCTCAAAACAAATTTTCGAATTTTGGGTCGGGGAACCATTGGGGCACCATACCTTAAACCCCATAACTCTAGAACCGGAGCCTTAATCGAAAAACAAAAAAGTGGCATCGGCATTACTTTACTATGAAACAAAACCAACCACAGATAAAAATTAGAAAATTAACATAAAAATAAGCTGGCTTCCGTGAAGGTTACTAAAATGGGGTGAAAAACCACCATTTTGACCTCTGACCCGAATCACGGGGGCGCCATACCTCCGTACCTATTGAACCATGGGTCATAGAGCAATACCAATACAGGCAATGAGTTTCCCGTGCCCGAAAATCCCCAGGTAAAACTTATCAACCGCCCAAGACGTCAGAAAATTTTTTTCAATTTTGGGTCGAAAAACCATGGGGACGCCATACCCCGTACCTAAAACCCCATAAATCTAGAACCGGAGCCTTAATCAAAAAACAAAAAAGAGGCATCGGCATTTATCATTTTACTATAAAATAAAACCATCCAGAGAAAAAAATTCGAAGGTTAAGATAAAAATAACCTTGCTTTCGTGAAGGGTACTAAAATGGGGTCAAAAACCACATTTTGACCCCTGACCCCAGAACCCGACCCCAAATGAAAAAAACGCTGGTTCAAATCAACGAACTATGCCGGTTCGAATGAGCCAAGATCATGAAAACCGGCTAAGGTATTCCCGAGTTATGGCCGATCACACACACAGATGGAATTTAAAAGATTTACCCCTGCAACACACAATCTCCATTACGTTTCACTACGTTCTGACAAGTAAAGATATAGCTTGAAAATCATAGTAGTCATTCACAAGGAGCGGGCTAACCATCGCAACCATTCATAAGGCACGGTCTAACCTGAAACACATTCCATAAGAAATATTCTAGGCATAAAAATGGATATATACCTTATAGCAGTGTGTTTCGAGGATTTTCGAATTTTACTGGCACCTCGTACTCGATTTTATAGCATTTATAGAGCTGCTCTGTTAGAGAAAAGACATGGATCATAATTAAGTTAGCTAAGATTTTTTTACTCATCGTTAATAGTAATACCAGTCAGCACGGCTTGTGGTATGTGCAAAAACCTTATATTTAAAGCTACACAACATTTTATCACCTTTGCTGTTAAATGTAGTCTGTAATAATTAAAATTATATTTTTTTTGATAGTCCTGCTATGCCTGCTTTAAATAACACAGTTTAGTGAAAAAATAAAGAAACTTATGTGAAGAAAGAAAACTTTTTCTTTCGTTCCATTCATACCTCTTCGAAGCATAATTACGATAATCCCAATCTTACGGGTACAGGACGGTACCTACGTACTGGAAATAGTGGTCACAAAGTCAATAGAGTGCTCATATTGATCAAGTCTGCTTTTAACGGACCTAAATCGCACTTTGGGCGAACCTGATATGAAAAAGCTGATTTTTACCCTATAAACACTATTATCGCAATTTTAGGGGTATTGGAAGGTAACTAGGTACTGGAAATTGTGTTCACAAAGTCGCAAGAGTGCCCAATTTGATTTTTAACGGACCTAAATAGCATTTTGGGTAAATCAGATACAAACAATTGAACTTTGCACAGGCACATTTTCAAAATGTATCTAGTCTTTCAATTTTCAAAATAAAAATATTTCAGTCAAATTTTTAACGTGATCTACGGGCAAACACGAAAAACACTCATTATCGGAATTTTGATTTTTGCTTGGTTCGTGAGATATATTCACTCAAAGTCCGTCTGTTGCCACCTGTTTTGCCGAAAATGAGCCAAATTTGATCGTTTTGTGGCCATAATTCCAAATAAAGGCAAAAATTTCTGATCAGTCAAGTCTCCGCACCATTACGACACGTCGATGGGACCCAAATGTAACAGCATCATGCAATACTGTTGACACGCTAGGGGTTGCTAAAAAAGAAAACAAACAGAAATCTAATGACTAATTTCTGAAATCGGCGGTTTTCCTGAATCTCAGGAACCAGTGACCTTATCAGGTAGTAGTAGGCACCGTTCCACTCCATTCCACGAGACCTATCAGATTATACCAAAATCACCCATGTAAACCTACTTACTGGTAATTAAATTCAAAAATCTCTTTCTAAACCTTCGTTAGAGCTAGAGCACTATATTTAGTCTTTTCTCGGGAAGCCAGATAGGCTTCGTGGTTTTTCCCGAGAAGCCACAATCACACAATAAATCATTATCAATTATACCACGATAATCTATTTACTTCGGCGCCAGATGATCGAAATCTTCAAGTCGAAGCGTGCGACAATCGTGAGTGGCATAAATTTTTTCTATGTCCTGAAAATACATGCGCTAAGGAATGTTTAATAATTATTTATTCATTATTTATGTCAAGTTAACGGTTGACCAGCCTGATAAATATGAGCTTAGATGATAATATTGCACTGGACCACTAGAATAAAACATCATGGTAAAGATTCACACTCAAAGCTGCAAAATCAAGATTTTTTCATTAAGAAATATAAATTAACGTGATTCGAACATGACGCGTGGTTAACATCACGGTAACAACTGCCACAAATGTATCAGGTAAATAACACCATAAGAAAGCTACTGAGTACGAGTAGGCTACAGAAAATGCATCTGAGCAAGAAATGGTAGAGCTATTGACGTTTGCCTATAACCGCCTCAACGTACATACCTTGTCTGATTGACACGTGGCCATTAGTAGGCAACTCAGCAGTTATATATGCTGTCTTAGCTATGTTCAACGCTACCTTACAATCGTGCCTCCAGCATCTTGAAATCAGAAAAAAACTGACTGTTGTGAAGTAATGGTGAAATATTAGTCGTTAGGGTGGAAAATAGTACAAAACAAACTGTGATAATTGAAACAAAGCCTGATTATTCAATAAAGCTAAGCTTAAATTAAAACTAAAAACGTATAATGTAATGTTTTGACCTTTATAAACGTATATTTTTCAAAGGATAAAATAAACTTTTAAATATTATGTTGGGCAACTCTAACAGCTAGTAATTCTATCGAGATTGCAGAACGTAGTGAAGCATAGGTACACTCACGTCTTTTGTGTGCACACCCAATCAGCTCTCGATAGCATACGTCGACATGCTATATGTGGACATCACACAATACCGCACAGGTTAGAACAAAACTAACACCGGCAATAAGTTTCAAATGTACAAAAACCCCTAAGTGTAAGCTATCAGCCTCTCAGGACGTAACAGTAAAAATTGGGCATTTTGGGTCGATGAACCATGGCGGCGCCATACCCCTGTACCCATAGAACCATAGATCGCAGAGCAAAATCAACACCAGCAATGAGTTTGCCATGCCCCAAAAACCCCCAAGTAAAACTTTTCCATCCGCCAAGGAAGTCAGAACAAATTTTTCGAATTTTGCGTCGAGGAACCATGGGGGTGCCATACCCCATGAATCGGGTCTTAATAGAAAAACAAAAAGAGGCATTATCATTTTACTATGAAAACCAAGCAGAAAAAATTTCGTATGTTAAGATAAAAATAATCTTGCTTCCGTGAAGGGTACTAAAATGAGGTAAAAACCTATATTTTGCTCTCTGACCCCGAACTTTGGGGGCGCCATACCCCCGTACTTATGGAACCATGGGTCACAGAGCAAAACCAACACCGGCAACGAGTTTCCCATGCCCGAATGCTTCCATGTGAAACTTTTCAGCCGCTCAGGACGTCAGAACAAATTTTAGAATTTTGGGTTGAGGAACCATTGGAACACCATGCCTCAAAACCCCATAAGTCCAGAAGCGGACCTTTAATCGAAAAACAAAAAAAGAGACATCGGCATTTATGATTTTACTATGAAATAAAACCAATCAGAGAAAAAAATTCGAAAGTTAAGATAAAAATAACCATGCTTCCATGAAGGGTACTAAAATGGGACAAAAAACCCACATTTCTACCACTGATCCCGGAACCCGACCCAAAATTAAAAGCGCGAGGATGTACACGGTAAATCGTCTATGCCGGTTCGAATGAGCCCATGATCATGAACATCGCTTGAGTTGTTCCCGAGTTATGGCCGATCACACACACAGAGACGGAATTTAAAAGATTTCACCCCTACAACACACAATTGCCACTACGTTCTGATCAATATATATAAACTTTCTAACCTGCCTAGGATAGGTATTTATAAGCCAAACCAGTACAACACTCGAGCTAAAGAATCATCAGAACCAAAACTGAATAAAATTTATTCTCGAAGAAGAGGTTTCAGAACATTAATTTTTGGAACAAAATTTAAAATATCGCTACAGCAAACACTCATTTCTAAAGATTATCGCAATTGGATAGTATAAATTTAGATCAACTTATTAACAGATATAAACAAGTTACTCAACGCAGCGAATGCGGCTAATCCGTGTTTTTGATATACCGAGCCATCATCAATGTTCCAAAAAATGGCAACGTTACGGCCATTTTAATCGCATATCAAAGCCATAAGACCCTTTAGTTCTGCCAACACTGACCAGAAGTACGAAAATTTTATCTTTGAATTTATAAATCTCAACTTTCAAAAAAATCATTTCAAGCACCTTTTCCATGTTCGATTCCTAAATATAGCCGTATTATAGAGAGCTTTCCTGGTGTTAATCACGATATCCAAGCCAAGTCAGGACAGGCCAATTCTAGCTATTTACGCCAGTCAAATTAAAAAATCACAAAATCTGTCATTTTTGATTTCAAAGTTTCGAATTTTTTAGACTACCGCCATATCCCACGTATCAATATAGATTAACAATGGGACAAGCATGTTAAGCAAGATATATTCCCTAATGCCGAACAAGTAAGTAACTGTCAGTATTTAGGAAATTTACCTTCTTGGCGTATTTTTAAACCTAGGATCATCACAATAAATGACGTCTCTGATAAAAAATTTTATACTGCAACGTTGCCGACACAAAGCTTACATTTTTAATGCAATACCACTGAATGGGTGAGAAAAATTATACCTCCATAATTCAGTAGATACAAATGTCAAAATCATAAAGATTCCAATTCATACCGACGTTGTGACAATCTGGGTACGAAACAGAGCTGCTGAAACAGTGCCAACACTACGTGGCAGTAAAAATTACGAAAATACATCGATTCGATGAGTTACACACAGTACCGCCAGACAAAAGTAATTTTTAGCTTATTGGACTGCTATTTAAGAAAACTGTGCTCGTTGCGATTTAATTTTTCGAAAGAAAAGTAAAAAGTGAAACCGTATAAATTATTACGTTCATACCCACACGACTTCTTCGCGGTACGGACATTTGTGGTAGTCGCATAATGCTGCATATGTCCGGCGGAAGTTACGGCAAGGCAAATCGGGTCGACTAAGTGGAAGACAAGAGTAGTCCGAGTACAAAGATGTTGGAGTTAAGTTGACTAGGTGTCTACAAAGATGCGGTACGTATCGCATTTTATTGATACACTTGATTTGCGCAAAAGATCACAAAACTATTTTGTGATCACATTATTTTACTATTACAGTATGGCATTTAGAAGCATTCATTAAGCTCTTGGCCTTTACACAGCTTACACGTGATCTATATTGACTGATATCAGGAGATAGAAGTGGGCAGGCTGCTGGCATTTTGAAATACACCAGTAATGCAGTGCATGATGCGAGAGGGTTTATCCGAGGATTTTGTAATTCACTGAAATTTTTAGGACTATTTTGATGGTATAAAATATATTAATAAGAAATTTACGAATATATTCAGCATGACATTTATAAATACATTTAAGAAGTTAACGAAATTCATTATATAAAAAATAAAAATTTGCTAATTAATGATAATGTATATACGAAAGTATCGAAAGTATACGCAATAAAATTTATCTCCAGGACTTCCAGAATAGAAAGAAGGAGAATGAATGAGAAGATGGGTGTGTGTCGACTCCTATGTGGTCAATACGACCCTTATCTGCGACCCCACCCTCTAAAACTCCTTCACTGACCCGTTTCCGACCCAGAGATTGTCTGGTTGACAAGACAAAATAGCTTGTGGCGACGTTCGGCGTCAAATTATAAAAGAATGCAGCATTGGTGCCACAATATCTGTCTAAAATAGCATTTCAAGCTGTTTTCACCGATTTACAAGCTAGTTATTGAATGAAATACAAATGGACACAAAATTTACACGTAGTCTCTGTTTTGTGCAGCTTGCTCAAGATCGCAACCTACTCCGAATCTGCCTTCTTGTGGGACCATGCCACTGTATCCGACTGAGGGAGGCAGACAACGAGCGAACAAAGATCTCTCTTCCAGTGACAGATTCCTTACACCACTCAATGGATAGATTAGAATAACAATCTATCCATGAACCTAATAGTCTGCTAATATATAATTATTCTGCGCAACGATTACGCATTTCAATTATTGTACCTGAGTGTTTCGTGTTTAAATACGAAAACCATATAATTAAGCTTTGCATGCGAGTATGCCGAACGGACTCTGCTTGTTTGAAGTTACAGCGAATTAAAACAAATTACTATCAAACGTATGTTTGTAGTTTAGAACAATAGCGTATTGGTAGGTTTGTCATAAAATCTACCAACAATATTAACCAGACACTGAAGCTTATCAAGTATCTCTTGTAAAACCAGAACAGTACTCAACAAAAATGACTGTCGCTCACAAATAGCTCTTTTGAAACAAGACAGTTTCTTCAACCAGTGCTGTGGCAAAATATAACATAAAATGACGATTAGCATTTCAAACAAACGATACTTCGAATTTTAAATCATACGAGTAACTCTATCGAGATTGCAGAGCGTAGTGAAGCATAGGTACAGCTACGTCTTTTGCGTGTACAGTCAATCAGCACTCGAGTATTTCTACCACGATTTTTAACCGTTCTTATCTTGGCAAAACGCACCCTGGCAAAATCGGGTGCCCCTCGGTTAGGAACCAGGAAGGGGCACTGGTTCAGATACACGGGCAAAATTTTCAACTAATGGAGAGGCCAGATCATGAAAATCAGTAAAGCCGTTCCCGGGTTATGGTCGTTCATACACACAGAGGGAATTTAAAAAATTTCAACCCAGCAACACACAATCTCCACTACGCTCTGATTAGAAGAGTTACTAAAATAGACTTTCATGCTTTACTCTGATTAGTAGAAAAAGGAAAAGTTTGTGAACGATGGGCGCGTCAACATATATGTGATATCTATAGTTTTACCTTGGTTTCTTCAAATTTGAAAAGTGACAGCCCGATACCCCTAGTTCAGAAACATTGATGCCCCGGTTCATATACCTTGCAAAAATTAAACGTACGGAATAGCACCATAAGGATAAAACTGGTTTCTCCAAATAGGACGGCGGAGAGGAAGCCCCTGAGTATACGCTTCACCTAGGCTGCTTCCAGTTAATGCGCGACAAATTGACAGTTATTTTCCTTATGGGCTAAAAATATGCGAGTTTTTCTCGGTTTAGCCAAAAAATACACAAATTTTTAGCTGCCAAAATATGCTAACATTTCCCTGTTATAAATATTCACATTTGCAAGTCACAGTCTTTGAATTACAGATATCTGACGTTTTCTGATAATTACAGTAGTTCATGGTCCGCAACTCAACTGGTGGACCCTCAGATCACCGGGAGAAATCGCCCACTAGGTAATTTCAGTTTTAGGCAGGTTCGAAATCGACAGACCCCAGGTCATTCCCCAAGTATAGTTTTTGTAGTTTGAAGAGGCTAGCAAAATATGTCAAACAAAACCATTTTATTAAATAATAAAGATAATTCTAGGCTTGAATAGAAGATCAAAACTTATTCCGATAGCATCAAACATACCGTGGTTCGGCATCGGGAAAGTAATGTTTGACACTACCGAGAATATGTTTTATCAGATGCAACGAATCGCAACCTTCTTCCGTAAGTCGAATATGAAGCTTTCGATTATCCAAACCGCCAACAACCTAAAAGCAAAATACAGATCACCACGTGAAAAGACGTTCATTATTAATTACCGCAATATTTCTACAGCTAACCTTATGTTTGGGCTAAAGCTAACTCATGTGGTGAGGAGGAACTGAATGAGTGAGGCTAATCTCCGTTCTGTGCTTAACCAAGGTTCAAAATCGAACTTATTGAGCAGGCACACGATAAAATTCAATATAATAGTGCAACGCTAAACATACGAACTGAAGCAATTGATTCCTGGCTACAACCGGAGAATGTAGCATCACATCTGCTTCCTGCATGAGACGTAGCAATGATGTGATGTTTCTCACCACTTCGGCTAACACAATAATGTTAAAACCAGCATCGAATAAAAAATTGCACAAACCAATCAATCCAACAACGAGTTATGTACGATGCCGACAAACTGGCTTGTCCACAGCCCTCCGAAAAGTGGGAGACATTGGGGGCCCATATTCATTCTTGGGAAAAAAGGGGGGCAAATTTTGCTCAAAACTGCTAAATATTTTCATGCAATTTTATCATCGCGCAAGTATTTTAGCGCTGTAAAACGTTTTAGCAATAGAAATAGCGGTGATTAATGTTTTAACAACATTGTTCCTTACAGAATTCCCCTCAAAAACATTAAAATGTTATGTATAAACTATTTCTCGCTCATTATGCCCGACACATATCAGTAGTAAGCTTACGCGTTAAAAATATTTTTGGGTAAACTGATTATACAAAGATTCTTGCTTGGGTATTGGACAAAACCACTACGAATACAGATGAGTATATTAGTATTAGTGGTTAAACCTGAGTTTTGAAATCGAAAGTGCTTCCAGCCAGAAGTGACTACATAAGAGAGTCACTTTAAGGCGGAAGGGAGGGATCTCTCGGGATTTTATAGCGCCCCATGTTTTCGGCTGTGTTTCTCCGGGTACATTTTGGCTTCTCTCTCTTTAGGTGACATCAAAAATATAAGCTTTAATCGAAACTTTTATAATAAAAGTCAATAATTATTCATATTCTATTTTATTTAGATAATTCATGATAAATTCTCCAGTAAATACAGCGCGTCCTACTGAAATTAGCATAAAAGATATGCAACAAAACATTATGTTGTAAAAGCATAGAAAACGCGAAAAAATGCAATTACACGGCCCCATCCAACCTGGAACAAACCCCTGGGTTGTAGCTGCGGCCCTCAGATGCCATTTTGTTCCTGTGTGCCAGCCAAAGAGACATGGAATTAAAGTTTTATCACTAATTTATGTACGCATTACTATATCATATGTATTGTTTTTGCTTAACACTATAAATTATTTTTCATTGGGAACACCAAGAAATAAATATCACCAAATAATTGCACTGTGTAGTATTATTAGTACGAGTGAAAGAACCTGCTAATTGTAAATGCCAGGGTACATTAAATCATCTCAGATTTTTAAAAATAGCCAAAGCAGCAAAAAAACAAATCTAGGCAACTAAAATACACAAAAGACCGACTTGATCAAATCCATAGATACAAACAATAAGATCCACGAAAAATACCACATTTATAAATCACTTATAAGACCATCCGCTTACGTCAATAGGTGTAGTTGCTTCTAACGAAGAGAACTGAAGCAAGTGGTATGATGTCTCCAGCTAAAACAATAAAAAATAGATAAATACGCGATGAAACGTAGCACTAATATATAATAACCTTGAAAATTCTCATTTACTATCGAATTTCATGTTCAATATTCATATTAATTAACATTGAAGATATATAATCTATTACATAATGCTATGCAAACAAGTTTAGGAAAAGAATTTCTAAACGCTATTTTTTATCATTTTTGCTGCACTAATCTCCCACGCAACACACTAAAACGGCAATGTACAATCAAACCATAATGTATGATCAAGATTAGGGTTTCTACACGAAAATACATAAAGTTGCAAGAATATTATTTAAGCACATTTTCGAATCCGCACTACGAAACCAAAAAGCAACTTTTGAGCCTGTGGATTTCGCTTTCGTCAGTCCCTGAAAGAAATATCTGAATTATACCCAGTAGTGTACGTAGTTGTTATTACCAAACGAAAATCTGTAGATACATCCGACAAGCATATTACATATCTTGCGTCGGAACTCGGAGTCAAAATGCATGCAGCAGTGGCACTTGTACATGAGAATTACCTGGTAAAAATACATTTGCTGTTGATGTTTGTCATAAGAAACTAAGCGGCTTAAATAACGATATAGTTAGCAAACAACTACAAAGAGCACTTCACCAATTATAAATATGTTTGGTTGACTCGCGTTATCTCCATATACCTTATAAACTTCTTAGTAGTAAATGACTGCTGACAAATAGAAAAATCTATTCCAGAGCGAACACAGATTGAAAATACTCAAAATCAGACAAGCTTACCGCAATAATGTCCGGATTTGCGTTTGTTGGGGATGAACTATGGGATTACGTATAAGGTTAATTAGCTTTTAAAAAAATTGGTTTCATTATATTAACACCATATGTTGGCTGTTATTAACTCTGCGGGACGTTACCGTAGCAAAAGTTGGTAAATTTTGGCACCAAACACAGCTAAATTTCGCCATATTTCCATATGCATGTATCTAACTCAATCGAACGTGTCTTTAGGTTTTTAGGGTTGCTAAATACGATAAACTCAGTTGTGTTTGCATGCTATGCGTCAAATAAGACAATTTTTAAGGGCCATGCAAAGCAAAAATCACTCTTCAAGTTAAATTTGTCTTAAAATTTGTGATTAGATTTGAAACATTTTGGCTTTTTTGTGAATGGAAGAAGAAATAGATAATTCTTCGGTTTTGGTATATATAACTAAAATTACCGTAGCGTTTCATTGAATTATTGCCTGTGTGTAACTGCTATAATGGGACTTTAAGCGGGCTTACCACATTCGCTCCGTTTAGAGTTACTACTATAGGGAGACGTACACAACGGGATAGTTGAGCATATATACTCCATTATTGTGTATTCAGGAACTCCTCCCAATGTAAATTTACATACAGAATGAAATGCTCCATGAAATGAGATCAAAAACACCCACATAGCTAGCGCGGTTGCTCAGATATTAATGTTTCTTGTATTTTAGGTCATATTGGCCCATTCAAAAGCCCAATTTGACCAAACACTGCAGCGTGAGTGATGACAATACTTACACTCACTCACAAAAAAGATGAATTGCTCTGAACAAATAAAATCAGAAACACCCATATAGCTCAAGCGGTACGTGAAATGAAATAAAAGAGAACCTTCCGGAAGGAAGGTATGTCCAGAAATCCGCCGCAGCAATTGCCCGTGGATATCGAACGACACTCTCAACATTGTAAACATGCGTCGTACCGCTAACTGTCGTCTATTCAGGTCACACTTGGGACATCTTATACGCAGATCTTTGAAAAGAGATGAGTCCCAAAGCCTCAAAAATGCAAGCCGCATCAGACTGTGGTGATACGATCCAGGAACTGTCCAAAACAAAGCGTCCATGTCTACCTAACACCGTGTTATCAGCCACTGTTGATCAAATCTGTTTCCCTGAACAGCAATCTAATAGATGGGTTGAATACCTCTCCTCACTGTATAACGTGCCCGACGCACCGAATCTGGATATTGCGCTGCAACATGATCAGCCGAACCAGTCAAACCGCCAACGTTTGAAGAAATCCGCTCTGCAACAAAAGACCTGAAAAAACGAAAAGCTGCAGGCATATGTGATCTGCCACCTGAGATCTCCAAAGCTTTAGATGACTCGAATCTCACTATTATCCAGAAAATCATACTGCTAGTCTGGTCCTGCCGTTGTGTCCCACAACATTTCAAACATGGCATAATTGTACCTGTGTACAAAAAAGGGCCAAAGCATGATTGCCGTAACTATCGTGGCATAACGCTTCTATCTATTGCGGGTAAAATCCTTGCTGCCATAATACGCAAAAGACTCGAATCCCTGTACGAGTCGTTTCTCAATGACCAACAAGCTGGATTTCGCAAAAGCAGCGGATGCACGGGTCAAATATTCACTGTCCGCCGATACATTGCACGACTCCGCCATGGATAACCGACTGTCGCATGCTGCAGCATATGGTAGTGTACATCGCCTATCAATGTGGAATGTTCTACGCCAGTACGGTGTGCCCGAGATATTCATTGATATTCTTCGTAGTGCATACACCGGTGCGAACTCCGTGGTCAGAACCATTCTGGGCAACTCAAAGCCGTTTCCAATTTCAACTGATGTCCGACAAAGGTGTATCCTATCACCGCTTCTATTCAACCTGGTGCTTAACTGGATTCTTACGCAAGCTGTCCCCGAGGGATGTGGTGTTCAATGCAGCACGGTGGACAACATAAGTGAACTGTCCTATGCCGATGACATTGATATTTTCCAGTCCGATGAAACGTCCAGCCAAGACGTGCTGAACCGTATTGTATCTCATGCTGAGAAGCTGAGGCTACGCATCAAGCCGGCTAAAACCAAGTGCATGCACCTCCACCTGCCTCTGGCTCCAAGGCTGCAAATATATGGTGAACCTATTGAAGTCACAGATGATTTCCCATATCTGGGTTCAATCGTCAGCTCACGCTATACTTCAGCCACTGACGGTATAACCTGTCGAATAGCAAAAGCATCGGCCGAATTTAACCAGCTTAAAAAGCAAGTCTTCAGACGTCCTGGTCTTTCTGTGAAGCTCAAGCTGTGCATTTTCAATACCTCTGTGATATCGGTGCTCTTGTACGTTTCGGAAACCTGGACCATTACTCAAAACGAAGCACATCGGCTCGAGTATTTCCAGATGAATGGACTACGCAAATTTCTTGGAGTATCCAGTCTGCAAAGACTTACAAACACAGCAATACGTGTAGCGTAGTGTTACCAACCTAATGTCAAAGAGATGATTCAAAAGCGTCGGCTGCGTTCGTTCGGACACGGTGCCCGTATGCCTTCGTCACGTCGATGTCACCATATTTGGCTCAACCCAAAACTGGCCCATTAGCGCTGTACCAGATCAGCCTCTAAGGCTACGTGGGACTCATTGGTCCAAAAAGCTCTGTCTTTCATAAAATAAACCCACGGATCGGTCAACTGGAGCAACAACTACATTACAATAGTTGCGGATCTGGCAAGCGACCGTACATAATGGCGACAAATCATTCGGGGGCAGGCCACAGCAGAACCACAGATTCAAGCTCTACGGCCTTAAGTAAGTTCAAGCTCAAGCGGTTATGAACATATTGCCGTTCTCATGGACCCATGAGAAATCTCTTGTGATCCAAACCCTACTACAACCTAAATAAGCAGTGCGGCAAAAAATTACACATGGTCCAATAGCGGCCTTATTTGATCCATAAAACGAGCTCAACTGGACATAAGAATATACATCGGCTGTCGCGTTACAAAAAATCAAGTGGTTTTTTCGGGCCCCGCTCCGAGCTCCTTTAGCTCGCTTTTCGGGGAAGACGTCTGACTCGGGCTCCACGCCCAGCTGAACGGCACAAATAAAAATTTCAAGCCTTCAAAATGAGCTATTGCGCGAATCAGTCCGAACAGACAACGTTGAGTTATGCGTGTCACCCTAAAAACCCAATAACGGACATTGTCAAATCTCGCCACAATACAGCTAATAAGAACTCGTCGCTTCGCTTACTACATTCAGAATTCAATAACTAATGAAACTACATCACAAGCAGTAAAAATATGAGAATAAAATGGAGTATGTGTATCTTTAAATCCTTAAATTCTTTCCGATTTCGAAGAGGGCAGATACTTGGCTACCAAATTGCTACAAATGAAGAGATGTTTTGAATTTTATGCGAACACTAAGATCTACACACGGTTTTTGTTATAACACTTGATACAGCATATCGCATTACACTCTAATTAAAGTGACAAAAATATTGTTACAACGCAATTTAAACCTATTGCCTGTTATTAAGAAACGGGCTATTGAAAAACTCACCTGTAATTTACTGACAAACCGTCCAGTCAGAATGAACAACCGAAACTTTGATATTACCTGCAACAAAGATATTACAGGATTAGATTAGTAATAATTAATTCGTACTAACTAATAATGGCTTGACTTCCACATATGATTATAACACCACAAACTATAACAAGTCCACCGTAGTACACATTTTCCCTAAGCTTTGCCAATCTTCTAGCATGTGAAGTTGAAGTATATCCTTCAAAATTTCGCATTAAATTTTCAATTTTTTGGGGTACATAACGATAGGGCGATAGGGCGAAAAATCCAGTGGCAATTTATAATAAAATGCTTTAAATATTTGAAAAAGTTACAGTTGTAGCACAGGCCATAACAGATTCCAAGACAAGACAAGTTGGTGAAGCCAACTACATATATATTGCTTAACTACGGCGCAATTGATAGTTTAACACAGTATTGTCTAGAAACAGACCAACACCATGGTCATTATGATTTCGATACATAACTGGGCTCTCTAAATTGGGGGGCCTGGCATTTTCGGTTCTCCCTGGTTCAAAACAGGTGCCCCAAATTAACGCCCCCTGGCAAAATTTTGGGCTCCCCAAGGTTCACCGCCGCTTAGAAAATTTGTTTGTTTACAATCGGTCCAAAGTACAAAAGATTTGATCAAAATTTGTACTAAAATTCCGTTCTGAAACAAAAATTTCGCAAATTTTGTGAAAATTTGCTTCAAAATAGCTTTTTCTATCCATCGAAAGTGTTTCTAACCCGATTTTTAACCGTTTTTCTCTTGAGAAAATGCCCCCCTGGCAAAATCGGGCGCCCCCCGGTCCGAAACCACGGGCCCCATAGTTCATGCACCTGCCAAAATTTTCAGCGAACGGAGAGCCCATAATACAAAAGTTTTAATGCTGTAATACATTAATAGCTATTAGCGCACCCACCTTTGCTACAGACGTGAGAATTTAGGCTCACATCTCGGGACGGATCTATAGCAGAGCCGACCTGCGATTATTAGTGAAAAGTGAGCCGATGATGTGTCTGTGAAAGCCTAGTTTATGTGCGAAATCTGTGATCGGCTCATAAAAGCTCTTTTTTATAACACAACAAACACAATTGTAACTGTTGATATATTGTACCATACTCAGCCGACAGCCAGAAAGAACATCTGAGACAACCTCGAATGGAATATGTATATATAAATCGTTTGCATATTTCTCTTTTCTTTAGAAACGCAAACTTTTATTATTAAGAGCCTAAGAGCCGAGTCGAACCTGGATTTCCATCGGAAGAGCCGAGATGAACGAGCCGAACATTGTCCATGAAGAGCCAAGCCTAAGACTTGTCTGTGCGTGCCGAGCCGCACATGGTTCTCGAAGGTCCGAGCCAGAGCCAGACAAACTGGCCCTTTCTCACCTCTACTCTTCTCTTAACCCTGTACTTTAACATATGTACGGTGTTCGGAATATATATAAATCTGTGCTAAACGTAAAAACAAAACATGTGTCGAAACCAGCAAGGATCATCAGATTACGAAAGCAACCACTAAAACTTAACCAACAAACACAATACGAACCAAAAAACGAGTCTCTAGTTTGTCCGCCTTCAATCCTACTGCCACACGCGATACGAACCGACAATCCCAGAAGGGCGGGCCGAGTAGTTGCTTGCAATTGGCTAAAAATTAAAGTATGTATAAATAATGAAGACCTATTACCAAAGAAACTGATTTCAATTAGTAAAAGCTATAGAATCCTGTCTTTCTTGACGAACACACTGTAAATAGATCAAGGAAAAAATGCACTAGTATTGGGAGTAATCCATTCCCTGAACATTTTGTCATGGGCAATGAACCGGCGGCTCCTGTTTGGAAGTCATGAATCACCTGTTTTTATTTTAATTATACATACATGTTCAAGGTTCAAGGAACCAGTGAGGGTGCCGAGGCCTCTGGGGAGGACGGTCAACCAGCTGCCGGGGTGGGTGCGCGGCACTTCAGGGGTAACCCCCTATGACCATATACGATTTACCCACGGGCGCTCCCAAATTAAACAATAATTGTCAAAACTCTGTGTTTTCCTGAAACAGTTAAAAATCGCGCCAGAAACGCTGCTAAAATGCAACTATTTCCCAGCAACTTTTTTTATAAAGTTTATGTATTTTTAGCTTAGTATTTCGTTGTTTTTTGTCATTTGACGGTGCTGTACCGTTTGGGAATCTAGAATTTTTACCAGAGATCGCTGAACCAGAGATATTAAAATTTGCCATAGTACACGAACCGACAGGCACCCGTTTTTTGCTTAATCACACCACACACACAAATTTAGAATGCGCAGATATTAAATCCTGAGTGGAGAGATTGGAACGAGCGTTGCGAAAAATTCTCACTGGACATAGTTGCAAATGTCGACCGTGTCCGTTTCTGGGTTTTTGGGGGTGGCACGCATAACAAATTTCAGCAGGACGGATTGACTTGTGCAATAGCTCATTAGAAAGCTTAAAATTTCTATTTGTGGTTTTGGTAGATGCAAAAACGGATTCCAACTTCTACAGGTCGTAAAAGTGCCAAATGGGTAGGAGCCGGGTCAAAACGGGGTCCGACAAAACTTTATGGATGGCATCTCGACAACTGGTGAAGATACCTTAGCCAAATTAGCCTCATTTTATAAGGAAAAAATCTCTATAAGGCCGTGTATCACGCTTTGTTACTCATTAAGGATGCATGATCTGGGTTAAAAAATGGGTCTGTAAAGGGTCCACGAGATCCAAAATATACGAAAAAGACAATATATCCGCAACGGATTGATCTATATGGGTATTATTGGTCTCATTCTGCAAAGCAATTGTCCCTTTATATAGCACAATTTTCGCAGCAAGATTGGCTCAAATTTCTATAGAAAAACGCATAGATCCAACCGTTGCAAATCAGCTTTCCCGTCCACAGTAGGGATGGGGACTCAAGGTTTTCCAAATCCCCCATGTACATATCCGTCCCTCACTCAGCCGAAACCCCATGGTCAACTAAATCCAAAAATTTATTATAATATATATATATGTCTGAAAATTCTATACTTTTAAACATTAATCAACACTATTTGAGAATCCATTGTTTTATAGCTTGAAAATACATGCAAAGCAATGAAACTGCATGAAATATGGAAATAGTTATTATTTTTAAACAAAATTTATCCCCCACGCTTTGAAAATTCTCCCAAGTAAAACGTGGGGGTCCCGAGGCCTCCCCCTCACCATTAGAACGGCTGCTGCCAGGACAGTACAGATATTTGCGCAAGTATATTACAAATATAAAATGGCATACAGGAAAATATATATATACCGGGATGCCGTTCATTCTCGTTGGATTATCCAGTGTACTAGCGAACAATATTTTGTTCTATATATGCTATATATTTCCATATTTTGGATACTTCCAACTGTTGTGTACATAAATTTTATGGGTACACTGTGTTTTAACACTGGAAATCGTAATAAATGGTGAAAAAATTTAATTGTTAACAAAACAAGTTTCGAAACATTAATAATAATATTAATCATAAAACCAAAAGACGTAGTTGAAAATAGGGAGTGATTGGTTGGTTGTAGGTACGAACATGGAGACCCCAAGGTCTACACCTTTCTGATAGGCTTTGAACAGGGCAGGAAACAAGCACAAAAACATGACGTGTTAACACCGAATATTGCATAGGAAACAGAACAATTAAATCAAGTAACTGCAAGACCAAACTTTCTCAAAACAAATGGCAACTATTTTAGACAGAATCTCGATGATTGAATACAATAGCTTTCGGCAAAAAGATACCAAATTTAAATTATAATAACATATATAAATGAATAACAACTTATAAGTATTGAATAGCTATTATTAATATATATTCCTTTTAAGTTGCAATTGCAGCGTGTTATGAAACGTATTGCACCAACATCATTGCAATACCAGAACATAAATAATAACCCCGAGACAATAAATCTTTTGTTCAACTTGCAAGAGAGCAGAAAGTACTATGGAACAGCTATAATTAATTAAACAGCATATATATACACTTTCTTACCTTTAATAAAGTTATAAAATTCACTGAGGGATATGTGGGTTGACGGCGACATCGTCTGGAAAGCTACAACTATTGCAACTAAGTTCGACGTTAATCGTTCATATGATATCAAAACTATAAATTTATCATTACATAAACGTAACGTTAGCCGTCGCACTATCCATAACGCAAATAATTATACAGATCATAAAATCTGAAATCTATTTTGAAATCTAAATAAACCACTGCCGACATGTTTAGTGGTTAAACTAGCCATACAGAGGTAGGGAAACCCGTAGCGAATAACTATTGAGCCAAAATAGCAAAGGGCATCCAGATATGACAAAACTTGGCTGTTCAAGCTAATGTTTGATTGTTTGCAACTGAATGAATTTGTGTATTTTTGAGACTGCATAATAACAAACATCGGAACATCGAAAAAGAAGATTGAAACAGTGATCCAGGTGGTGATTAAAAATTCCCCCAGTACATAAACCACGGCTCATTCATGCTGGCACAGCAATCTTATTTTATCGTTATTATGATTAAACATTATGCTTAGTCACGAATAACGCTGTAACAGGGTTTTTTGGTTATTCCGAGTGTGAAAAAGTTTGTGCATTCTCAAATTTCAGGGTGCAAAATCAAAAAGTTGCTCGAAACTTGCAGTCATGTCTTCCCATTCATATCTATGCATTGTATATGGTGCCATGTCTATTTATATAGCAATTTTTGTATTAAGACCAAACGTCTTAGAATATATATATGTGTTTTATAAACTTGGTGTAAACAATGCCTTTCATGCCGTTGGTACTGACATGCCTTTCAAAACAAAAGAAATCTATTCTGGGCTCTCCAAATTGGGGTGGAGGGGTTCCCTGACATTTTTCGGTTCCGCGTAGTTCAAAACAGGTGCCCCCGGTTCGTGCCTCCTGGGAAAATATAGGGCTCACCCTGGTTCGTTGCTTCTTGGAATATTTTTTGATTCCAGTCGGTCCAAGATCTATAAAATTTGATCAAAAGTTGTACTAAAATTCCGAAGCCAAAAATTTCGCAAATTTCGTCAAAATTTGCTTCAATAGCGCTTTTTCTCTACATCGAAAGGGTTTTGACAGTGTTTGTAACAGATTTTTAACCGTTTTTCTCTTGGCAAAATGCCCCCTGGCAAAATCGGGCGCCCCTTCCGGTTCGGAACCAGGGGGAGGCCTGCCCCTGGCAAAATTTTCAGCGAATGGAGAGCCCAGCTATTTGGTATTTAAATTAAAAAAATTTCTCGCAAAATTTAGTGTGCATTCTGAAATTGTGGTGTGCATTCTCAAATTTTAGTGTGCAAATGCAAAGGATTTTGCACAAAAAACCCTGCGCTGTAATACCTTTAAAAAATTGGTAAGACTTAGTTAGTCATTTCAAAGGTCTTATATATATATATATATATAATTTTACAGTCATTGTGTAAGGTCCTATTGCTTCCTTAACATGTTGCTTTAGTGCTTATACGCATGCAGATATTTTTTCTAACCGTCTTGTTATAGATTTCTCTTTTATTAAACTTCCCGTAAAATTCTCTTTGCTCTCCCGTATAATGAGGGATGAAACTGTGTTAACACATATTTGAATCTAAAACACATTTACTTTACCCAGAAATTGACCAATGTAATGAATTTTCCCAGCTGGTTCACAGAAAGCATTAATATGGACACAAAGCTCAAAAGCCAGTACTAAAAGTGCAAAAATTTGACATTCGCTTTACTTCTTTATCATTCGATCAACAGATAAAACAGTTATAGGCTTTTAACCTATTTCAAGGGTGTCCGCGCATTTCCGGTCATGAATTTCCAGGATTTTTGGAGCGAATTTCCAGGATTTTTAAATGCAACAATATTGGTGAAGGGATGAATTTTTAAGCTTTGTAATGACTCTTTTTTCATTTCGAGTGCTTGTTTTTGGATTTCATTGGTAGCGGACACCCTGCGTCATACAATTTTCCCATAAGAAAAAATTAAGAGTTAATCTGTAATAACTGAAATCTGAAACCAGTAACCACAGACAAAGAAACAATGTTGTGGTTGAAGAACCTATACATATTCTGAAATTAATTAATGATTCAGAGGCGATGATAAATAATATATAAAAGTATGGCTGGCGCTGATGTGGGAAAATCTGAGAGTAAGAATTTTTCAAAAAATACAAATTTTGTTGAAAAATGTTTATGAATTTCCAGGATTTTTGGGGCGATTTTCCAGGATTTGCCTCTTTTTACACTACGACCCTATCAATTTCCAGGATGCAGAGCCAATTTCCAGGATTTTGCAGGACGCGGACACCCAGTATTTCTGACCTCAACGTATTAATTCAAATACCGCAACAAAGAGCCCAATCCAATGTAAATAAAATCACTTGGCATAACTATTATCTAGCATGCGAGGGTGAAACAGAGCGAGCGTGGATAAATTTATAAGTTATCATTTTGTGTAACCACCTGTAACAGGTTGCGTTTGATGTATATATACAACCCTAAAACCACGAGCATATTGAATGTAAACCTCGTCCACCCTATATACGTGCTACACTTTATATACCCAAGTAATCGTATTCAGCGTCGATATACACCTATATATAAACGATTATTGATGCCATGCACGCAAAACATAAGCTAACACATGAACACTGACCAAGTTTTTTTTAGTTTTTTCTGTATAGCCAATTGGCTAAAACCACCAAAATTTTTTAGCCAATCCAAAAATTTTTAGCCGAATTCCCAGAACTCGCATTTGCATCAGGGAAATTTGCACTAGAAAAATTTTGGGAACGGTTGTGGTGACAAGTGCCAGAAACAGGTATATATACACTATATATATATACTAGAACCTGGCGACATGCCAAGTGTATGAATTCGGAGAAATGAGAAACTGTAACGTTAAAATACAGTGGAACAACTCATTAAAATACATTCCTGTTACGAAACAAAGATGTAACTCAACAAAAAATATTTATTAATCTGCTGTTCAATAAGGCATAGATGCAGCAGAACTGGTAGTCAGATATATAATACGCACCCTACGAGGGTTAACTCTACCTCAGAACTGCTTACAAATCGTGAACTACATATGTATGTAATCTATGTATACATAAGAATATTAACAAAAGCACAGTAGCACAGAAAACAAACTGAATTTGCTACAGACTGCATGTCACTCGTCCCTTTCGCACCACTCGCCTTGTCTCACCTATTGATATAACTACCTCGACATGAAGAGATACGTTTAAATACAGTGAAGATTTGAAATCAGCACCCACGAAGCAACAAGCAAACAAATCTATTAATGTATTAATATATTATTTTACATACAATTATTTTGAGCCACAAATCTATTAATATATCGTTAGAATGGTAATATCACAGTAGAATGGTAATATAACAAAAACCATCGTATTAAGCGCAAAACTCATACATTCATCAATTTTTAAATTTTTTCCAAAATTTCGGCAGAAAATTGGGCAGCGACAGCGAATGCTGCAGGACTTTGCAACATACTTTGCCTAGAACCCCTGAGTTAGCTCATAGGCACACCTTAGGAGTAAAATATACTTATGTGTTTATAGCTACATACTCAAAATTTAAATCCGATTCTACTGTTAAATTTCCTTTTTTGGGGGTTAAAATTCAAATACTCAGGGATAGAAACCAACCTTCCGCCAAAACGCTAGGGTTAGTAGTAGTAGTAGTAGTAGTAGTAGTAGTAGTAGTAGTAGTAGTAGTAGTAGTAGTATACGTTTATTAGAAAGTGCTAACCAATAACACATATTATGAAAAGGTGCAAAATGTAACGTGTTCATATTCCAATCAGTTTTGTTTTATTTTTTCGCTTAGTACTTTAATCAATTTTCAGCTTCAATTAAAAGAACATGAAAGAGAACATAAAAATTAAACGACCTGACTACTGACATGCCATCAATCGAGGCTGAAACAAAGCAGCTTCATGTACGTTTAAAGATATGACAGAATACGAAATCAATAAAAACAATGCACCATATAACTGACAAAAAATGGCCGGGGGAGGACCGAGGTGGTCATGTAAAGCTCCAGCCCCTCAGTTTACTAGATCAATCCAGGCCTTTAACAAGGTTGTTAAACTTGATAACGCTACCGCTGACGATAATGAGATTTGGGAGGGAATTCCAAAGTGAAGCAAAGCGATAAGTGAAACTATTTCGAACCGTCTCAGTCGAAGCAAAAGGTATGTGCAGTTTTCGACAGTTGGACCGTGGACCCACATAGACTCTGGGCTGAAAGAAATCGCCTGAGTCAATGTCTACTTTGCGGTTTATAATCTTATAGCCCAGATTCAGGTCAGCGCGGAGACGCCGTACGTAATTCAAGGCTCTCCAAACCAAAAACGCTTAGCCTTTCAGTATAAAACAGATGGGTCATATGAGGTATTCGCTTAGTAAATTTTCTTTGAACACGCTCCACGCATAATATCGATGTCTTTAACCCATTTATGGCCTAAATTTTTTCAAAGTATTTATGAATCTGTAACGGTGCAAACTAACTTGAAAAAACTATTTATTGATAAAAAATGAAGAACGTGACATTTTTTACAAATTTTGGGCAGTTTTATGATGATCGGAAATCCGATCATTGTTCATGAATGGGTACGGGGTTTATCGACATGTGGATATATAAAATTTTCGCAAAACATCATAAAATAAATGCAAAGAAGAACAATAAATGACATATTAACGACCAACAGATTCAATATTTAACGCTAATTGTCCGTATGGAACAGTTTGAAACATTTATCATGCAGGTAAACATTGCATTTTTCACATTTCCGGTCTGTATTCTTTTTGCAAAAGGCGCATCGGAGCTCACGTGTATCAATAACGATCCAATGATCAATAGAGTCAAATCGAATGTCCCCAGTCACCCTTTTGTCAACTGCTTTTAGAGTTTTTGGCCCAGTAGTGCTCCTTGGGGTTCCATATTTCCGAAGATATGAGCTCACGATATAACGAGTGAATTGTAGGAGATCCATCTGAGATTCGGTCGCAACTTCGCGTTGTAGTATCCAGGCATTCTGAACTGCAGAATTTAAAGAAAATCCAAACAATGGTCACCACCATTTTTTCCCTCGTATTCCAATTCGCAGATTATTGATGTTCTGGTCCAATCTGTCAACTCCGCCCATGTAACGGTTGTATTGTGCGATAATATTCGGTTGCTGCTTGTACCGGTACGATAGTCGAACGCACCTCTTTCTTTTTTCGCCAATTCTTTTCCAGCTATGATGGGACATTTCTCAATGCGATTGCTCATTACTGTTCCAGTATAGTGGTAACCACGATATTTCAGTTGATCCGTTAGCTTCAAAACTCTGAATACACTTTGAAAGATATATCTTGTGGTAACTCAGAAAGTAGATTTAGGACAACCGAAGCGCCGAGACCAAGAGACTTATCAATAACAGCGACTGCTGAAGCGCCTTGATACGGTTCAAACTGAATCAAATATCCTAACCGTCTGCACAACGACCATATCTTGTAGCCGACTCGAATAGGCTTTCCGCGAAGCGTCTGCTTTGTGCCATGTCGACCGAAATATGGCACCATACTCTCATCGATAGGTCCTTTCCAAGTTAGCATTGTTCAAATACTTTTCATTCAGCTTATTTATTAGAGGTCTTACTTTAGAAAATTTACATTTTCTGCTAAGGTATTATTGTCAGAGCAATGGGCGTACTTTTTCAAAGTCTCGAATCTTTTCAAACGTATCGCGTCACTGACCGTTTCATTGTATGTTTCCGAACCGACCTCCCACCACATTCGCCAGCGGGGCACCTTGAGGTAACCCGATAGAAGTAGAATCGCCAAGAAACACCGAATTTCATTTTTACGAGTGTTGAAAGTGTGATCATCGCATTGTTGAGCGTATATCGTGAACATGTCTGCTAGAAACTCACAAACTTCGTCGTCAAAAAATATTTCGAAAAAGTTGCATGGGATCTGGTTATCCATTGTGAAAGTTTTCACGGCAGTGTTACCATTCATGGTTGCCTCAGACAAGTCTGATCTTTCCCATTGGCGCATAGGCTGTGTTGTCTTTGTCCTTTTTATGAAAGGTGATTTTGGTTGAGTTGGACGTTCAACTTCAGGTTCCGAGTCTGACTCGTCGGCTGAAACGCTTTCCATCAATTGTTCGTTGTGGCCGTGTCGCACGATTGACACTTCCACAGGAGCTGCCAACTGTCCCCCGCTGAGATTATTGTAAGTTCCACCCTCGTCCTCTTCTCCGGAATCCTGCTCACTTTCCGCTTGATCATTTGGAGGCTGAATGTAAACGTCAGCAGCGTCCATTGAGTCGTCATCTTCCTAACATCTGCAGAACTTCCGCCACTGAGTATCTGAAAATATCAATTAACTTAATATATTTAATAAAAAAATGTGTTATTTAGCCAATTGATAAAGAACATAGCTATATACGGATGGCATTATTGCAATATATTTGATTTTATAAACCCCGTACCCATTCAAGGACATTGATCGGATATTCGATCATCAGAAATTAGCGAGTAATTACCGAAAACTACCAAAGGCTACAAAACTTCAATTAATATACCAATGACACCTAATCAATTTAGTATAAAACCAGCAAGAAATAAGTTCGATATCTTAGAAACATAATTCGGCAAACTTACTTTTCTCGATTCATTTCGCGAGCAAAATCAGACATAGAAATTTCAATTACGCAAATAGGTATTACTATAGAAATATAAATGTCTGAAAAATATCTATGCACACAACAATAAGTCAGCCACTAAGCACTAAAATAAAACAGTGCTATATAGCGTTCGATGTGAATCCGGTCAGTAGTGGTGGATTAACCTAATGATCGGAAATCCGATCACTGTCCTAAAATGGGATAAGGAGATAGGGAGACCATACAGGCGAACCATACTCAAGAATAGGCCGAACATAAGTTGCAAACATTTTCACTAAAAAGTCCTTTGATCGACAGCTAAAAGTTCTAAAGATATGGGAAGCGACAAAATGACCTCTCTTGACAACATTTACAGCAGTGGAAAGAGAACTTTTGATCCGCTGAAATTTCAAACCCGAGATCAGGAAAGCTGTTTACCACTTCTAGTTCAATTCCACTAAATAAATAGATTGGCAGTTCGTCTGATTTTGGACCGAAAACCAGTACTGAACATTTATGAGCACCTACATTTAACTGCCATACAGAGGCCCAAGTAGAAGCATTTACCAAAGCGGTTTACAATGCCTCGGAAAAAGAACAATCAGACGCTATTTCTGTAAAAAATTTTGCATCATTTGCAAAGAGTGCAACTTCGCAATTTAGCAAAGTATCTGGAAGGTCATTTATATAAACGAGGAAGACAAGTGGTCCCAGAACTGAACCTTGCGGGGCACCGCTATTTACCCTGGCGCTGTATGACGCTACGCCGTCAACAAAATTTGTTTGACAACGGTAACTCAATACCATTTTGTCATAGTAGATACGACATTTGTTGTCGTTGATTTCTTTGGCAAAGATCCGTGCTGTAATTTGCTAATAAGACTGTGTCGGTTTAAAGTTACATGGACTAGAATTATCTCCCTTACGCTTATAGAGCGGAATAACTCTTGCATCAAGCCACTTCGAGTACGGTGGGTAAGGACTCTTCGACTAATGACTCGTTGAAAATGAGCATCAGTGGTTCCGTTATATAAGAAGCTGATCTTTTCAAAATAACTGGTGGTAGTAGATCTGGACCAGCTGAAGTCTTGTCGGCAACTTCTTTAGCGCAGAATGAATTTCATTTTCATTTATAATAATGTTATTAAGCTTCTCCTGAGTTCTAAAAAGAAAATAAGGAAAGACCTCATCATCAGCTGTGAATACAGAGCAAAACTGCTGTTGCAAAGCATCAGCCCTTTTCTTGGGGCGAGAAAGCGAATCCATCTAAATGTTTCAAAGGTAGAATAGTACTAACGGACGTAAATTTGGAATTTACGTGCTTGCAAAAGCGAGATGTGTTCCGTGAAATTAAAATGTTCCACTCGGATTTCCTGATTTCCTCTTGTAACAATGTTTTTGCACAACTTGCAGATCTTTTATAAGCAGCTAGATCATTGGGTGTGCGGGAAATTTTGTATTTCCGCCAGAATGCAAGTTTATTTTTATACGTATGCCCTTCGCAATTGAAATCTGTACTTGCGACTAGATCGCCTGTAAAGTAAAAGTCAGTTAGTCCCATCACTAGTCAGTTAGCCTCTGCCAAAACGGCTGTGATTGCCATTCAACCCTCCATGAAAGAGCTCAGTCGCTCTGCCAAAATCTTGGGAGCCCAAGCGCTTTACCCCTGAACGTCTCAGGGGAACCCTTGAATTAATATTTGATATTACCTTGGGTAGACCGGTTCCCACGGTTTTCTGCACCGCACCCGTTTCAAACCACGTTGCTTTATTTTAAAAATAATTTAAAATTATAAGCAATAAGTGGGTTTTTACTGTAGATACACTTATATTTATACAAATTTGACAAAGCGGCAAGAAAAAAGTTAAAAACTGCAGAAGTGTTCGAACTATCACCCGAACACTGCTTTAATATAATTTATTCAGTCGGAGAAGCATAGTGCGCGGCTTAGATTCTCGCTACTATGGTAATGTATAATGAAATGTGAACGATCGGCTACAGTACGTATATGGTAGGTTAAAAACCAGGGAGTAACCGGAATTCCGGTTCCGGCGAAGGGCAAAAACCATACCGGAACCATAATTCCGGTTTAAAAATTTTGTTTGAAATTTTCCACGTTTTTTGCTTCATCCTGTAATCCAAACATATGTAATATATATTATACAATGATCAAGCTCCAATACAACTAAGCAAAAGAAAAGATTAACTAACCAATTTGCCGTGTGAAACGTAAGTAGGGCACATAATTAAAGCAGGAATTTTTCATAACCTGCAGGAGTTTGTTAAATCAAAGCCAGGTGGATGTTTGTAGCAGCTATCTTACACATCCAGAAGTCTGTGGGATATGTTTGAATTGAACCGGTCCAACTCGGTAACAGAGTATGGCTTACGCAGAAGTGCTTAGGGTATGCTTGGCTAATATAAATTGCGTCAAGCACCCGCCAGTGCGCTTGTAATCTTGGTAAATCAGTCTAAATTGAAGTAAACTAACGTTATCTGCAACGCAGCTAGAAACTGCTTTCTTGGCAATGAACTGTATTTATTGAAACTATGCGAGCAGCATCACAGTGTGTCTCATTTATAGCATTCTCATTAGAAAGTTATCATCATTATGATCTAACTGACGGGCACTGTTTGTCCAACGCTAGCCTAAACAGTGTCTCTGACCACTGATCAGAAAATTACCTTCTATCTATTATTTCCTCTTAGAATCATATAAACCAGTAATTTTAAGTTTCCTACAGAAGAACATGCAACAAACGTATGTGTAGCAAAGGGAGGGACTGGAGACTAAGTGAAAGTGTGTATTCTACGCTCCAAGTTTTGTAAGCACATTCGATTTGACACAGTATACGCAATGGTGTGTAGTGGAAGACATTTATTGCTCTAAATGTCCAAAAACCGACATATTTGATCGATAAATAAACATTCTTAGCTTCCTCAGTCTCTTTAAAGTTTCAGAAAGGCAATAATACCATCGCAATACATTAAGTTTAATGTAAAAGTTCTTTTTAATGCATTTTAAATCCACTATATATACCTTCATTTCTTCCATCATCTGTTTTACTATATATAAATTTTGAAGACCAGGTTCCGGTTCCAGTGGACGGTTCCGGTTGCTGGTTCCAGTAAATTTCTGTTCCGGTTATTCCCTGCTACAATGTATTATATACGCACGCTCACTCGCTGCTTTTGTAGCGTGATTGCAACTCAGTACACTGCTGCCGCTTTAATTCTTACTTGCCGTTCTTCGCTAAAGCGCACTCAAATCGTAATACGGCTTGACCACTTACTAGTTGCTGCTACTATCTAATTGTGTGATATTTTCCAACAAGCTAATTTGCTTTATTAATGGTGAATATATTGGTAGGTGGTACGTTCCTCGGAGTGTTATTACTCATTGTTTACTCTTGGAGTATTCTTGCTCTCTTGGTATGTCCCGGCAAGCATTTGTGCTGTCTTTGTTAACGTTATGGTGTGTCCCCCTCGAGTATCTTTCCTCCTTCCCAAAAGTAGAATCATTCAGAAGGTATTCCCTTGAGAGCGGCTTTCTTCACCCCTATCCCTATTGTAGAATTTCTACAATCTGCTCTCCCGGTAATCAGGATTTTTCCACTTTCCTATACCTGATTTGCATAAATGCTGCTAATGTAATGGCATCTAGCGTTTATATCTCAAATTTTGTCTAAATTGCATAAACTTCTATATTCTATACTAAACTTCTAAAATTATTAAAATTTCTATTAACTTTCTAAAGTTATCTAAGAAGATCTGACTGTGTTGCCTCAGAAAATTTGCATTATTTACTGGAAATAGGAAATTCGCGAATTGACTGAGGAAGAATAGACAACCTTACGCTTGAACTCTTCGGGTTAGGTGATGCGATTCAGCAGTCCGCAGATTTGGTAAAATTAGCCACTAATTCTCGAGCTCTCTAAACTTATTTGGATTTATATGCCCGTATTTGACTCAACTTGGTAGATTAGTCTCAATATGATTATCAAGTTCCTAAAATTTTTTCATTTTCATCGTTTGTTTAATTTAATTTGTCATGTTTAAAGTTTGCTCTGTTATGACTTCTTTGCAACTTAACTTCCGCATGGGGCGATACGAAGTTTGATCAATCTCGCTTTCTTAATCTTAATCTTAATGGCTATGACAACTTTGCTCTATAAATTCTCAAGTTCTTGCGGGCAATAGTTTAGCTTCGTTAACCTACCCATAGTGGTAGCCAATAGTTTTTGGACTTATAGGTATATACGCCATCAATTTGGTAACTACCATTTCAGAGGTTTGTAGGAACAGCAGGGAATAACCGGTACCGGAACCAGCAACCGGAACCGTCCATTTAAACAGGATCTGGAACCGGAACCCGGTCTTCGAAACTTATATATAGTAAAACAGTAAAAAGAAATGAAGATACAGTGAATTTAAAATGTATTAAAAATAACCTTTACATTAATCTTAATGTATTGCGATAGCATTATTGCCTTTCTAAAACTTTAAAGAGACTGAGAAAGCTAATAATGTTTATTTATCGCTCAATATGTCGGTTTTAGGACACCGAGATCAAATGTTGGTTAAATGTTTTTCTGTAGGAAATTTGAAATTATTGATTTATATAGTTCTAAGAGAAAATAATAGAAGTCAATTTTCTGATCCGTAGGCATGTAGCGTTGGGCAACCCGTCAGTTAGATAATAATGATAACTTTCTAATCAAAATGCTGGAAATGAGACAAACTGTGATACTGCTCGCAGTTTCAATAAATACAGTTCATTGCTAAGAACGCAGTTTCTGGCTGCATTGCAGATAACGTTACTTTGCTTCAATCTAGACTGATTTACAAAGTTTCCAAGCGCAGTGGCTGGTGCTTCACGCAATTTACTGGACTCGCCATTCGCTGAAAATTTTGCCAGGAGGCATGAACCAGGGGGACCAATTTTGCCAAGAGAAGAACGGTTAAAAACGTGTCAGAAACACTGTCAAAACGCATTTGAGAGAAAAAGCGATTTTGAAGGAAATTTTGACAAAATTTGCGCAATTTTTGGCTTCAGAACGGAATTTTAGTACAAATTTTATGTACTTTGAACCGATTGGAAACAAAAAAATTTCCCTAAAGGCGGTTAACCGGGGGAGTGCAAAAATTCGCCAGGGGCCACCTGTTCTGAAGCAGGGGAACTGAAAAATGCCAGGGCCCCCAAGACCCAATTTGGATAGCCCAGATTTATGTTAGCCAAGCTCACACCAAGTAATTCTACGTAATCCATACTCTGTTACCGAGTTGGACCGGTTTAATTCGAACATGCCCCGCAGACTTCTGAATGTGCAAAATAGCTGCTACAAGCATCGACCTGGCTTCGTTTTGTTAACAAACTCCTGTAAGATGAATAATTCCTACTGAAATTATGCGCCCTACTTACGTTTCACACCGCAAATTGCCGATTTAAACTTTTCTTTTCCTTGGTTGTATTGGAAATTGGTCATTGTATATATATATAGTGACCTTCGTTAAAAAAAGCCAAAAGTAGGTTTTTTGGAAAAATTTTGATAGCTTTGAGTAAGTAGCTAACGGTTTTCGCTTTGAAACATTCTCTCGCATATTCTGCATCGAATTTGGCCAAGTTTACCACACAACTTGCAGTCTATATGCCGAAAATTACAAAATTATCTGGCTTTTTTAGCGAACAAATCGTTAAAAAAAGCCTGGTGTTCGTTAAAAAAGCCAACTTTAAAACTATTATCGTACCTACTCTAATCAAATTAAAGTGCTATAAGTATGCCTGAAACTTACTTTTCTGTCAGTTCCGAGTCCATATAGTCAATCCCGCACCGCGCCATATTTGCAGTATGCGTCGAACGGATGGAACACTTGCTCTTTGACCCCGTCACGAACACGGTAAATCGACTTCGAAGTTGCCCGGCTGCTGCTGGCTGGCATAGTAACTGCCTCGGTGATTTTAATTGGTCCAGCAATAATCTGGCACAGGTTCACGATTGACACGTCGGCTACCTTAGGGTATTCGAATAGGTCCTTGGTCCCTGCGACCTGATGAAGGAAAGATAGTTCGACCCGGTCCACCACACCGTCTTCATCATATCGAAAGCGCCTGATGTAACGAACGACCAATGTATGCTTTTCGAGGCTTGGTAAAAGCGACGACATAAATGTAACCTTCCAGTTCGTCCTCAGCCAAGGTTCGGATGAGATTCTGGGCACTCGCAGACGTCAGTGTGTAATCGTACTCCTCCTTATTAGTTGCAATTGTATGTTCTTCGCCATCGCTTTTCTCGGCGCTGCTGGGCTCAGGGGTGGATGTGATATTGACGTGTCGCTCTTCGTCAGACGTGGGTGGTGTTGTGTTTTCGGCTTGACGTCTTACCGGCAGACTCCGGCTTTGCTTGCTGTGGCATTTCAGCAACACCTTTTGATGTATCCGCGAGAATCTTGGCCTTTTTAGAACGACACGGTCCCGTCGCCGGTTGCTTAGCCTTGTTCTTGGCTAACTTGCGGGCCTCTGTGCGCGCGACAACGGCTCTGCGCTCCTCCAAAAACGCATCATCAGTGCATCTAGCAGATGGTTTTCGCTTCGGCGGCCCCGCCGTCTTCTTATTCACACTGAGCAAGATTTGTTCCCGTCGTTGCTCCTTTTTTTCGGGTGTCAACTCTGCCCTCCGCGCTGCTGAACTAGGTCCCGGTTGCGCCGGGGTAGTGGGGCTCGGGTCGACAAACAGGGCTCGCGATGTATGCTGTGATGTGGTCCTCGTGCGCGCCGCGATAGTCGATGTGGACCGGGGAGCCCCTATGTGTCCATATTAGTTGCCACTGAGCAACGAAGTTTTCGCCCGGAAAACGGTAACATCAAGGGGGTGCAGCAGGTCCGTCGTATGAGGCGGCAGCTTAACCAGTGTGATTCCCTCTGACTTCGCGTAATCGAGGAGAGGAAGCGAGATATGTGAAGCGTGACCGTCAAAAATCATGAGGAGGGGTCGAAGCTGCACTTTTTTGGAGAATCGCACAAACCAGTCGAAGAAAATCGCAACCGTCATCCATCCCTTTTCCGCGACTTCAATGTCATAATTTTCCAATCCAGGCGCCTTTCGAGCGATCCCTCCGTAAACAATCAGCGGCGGCTGAACGTTGCCTGCGGCACTAACACACGCAAGCACAGTCGTATTCGATCGACCCTCAGCGATCCGCTCGATAAATGTTACTTCTCTAGACCCGCCCGCGAGAGTAACCGGCTTCGGATCCGATGGAAACGACGATTCATCGACGTTGAAATATGGGACGCAAGGGCGTCCTTGGTAACGCCACCGTCAAGCTGACTTTAGATGTCTCCTTCAATCATGTCATAGAAATGATTGATCGTGAACGGGTTGCTCGTTCACTCCTTGCGACTAGCTGACAGCGGCATCGGCTTCCGTTTAGTAAGATTCATTTCTGTGAGAAACTTGGCGACTCACTTCTGCTGTGGAGGACTTTCGTTCCAAGGCTCGATCTCGCAAACCTTGCAGTATTCGTGCACGAGGTCAGGGATTTCCATCTGACGTAAGCCGTAGCCGGTGCGTGCGTAGACTTTGATCATGGAGGCAAGGTTGATCCGGTGTTCCTCCGTCAGGGTTGGTTTGACACCACGTCTTGCCCTTTCTGTGCCTTCAGTTCGTCGCTTAATACGCTGTTGAAGGCACTACTTGGAATACCCGTAGCGGTCTGCAATTTTGCAATTTGTTGTTGTGAAAGTGATTAGAGTCCAACCACACATCAACCCCCAGATGCAATTGGTGGTCAGTCCACCGTTTAGGTACATTTTTATAATAACAATATTTGGTTTTACAGGAGACTGTATTGTCTTGGGACATTTCTATTCACACGTAGACGTATAAGTCTAAAAATAGTAATGATACAGTGTAGAAATAACAGCACGTTCGGTATAAGGCTTGGCTTTTTTAGCGAATTATGTGTCGTTTCCTTCGCTACAAAAATCCAGAGAAATTTTCAATTTCTGACGTACTAGCAATGCACCGCTTCAATTTCGTCATGTATGAGTTGTAATTTTGTTTAGTTTTGATGGGGGTTGGATGGGGATTTATATTATGACGGGTATCGGAATTAAAAAGGGCCGGGTTCACCGAATATTGCGTGTTCCGAGGTGTGACCAGTGCTATGCCGGTGGGAATATGCGGTTGGCACGCGTTCTTTATATTTAGCAACTAATACCGATGCCTATTATTTTGCGTTGCGGCGCGACTATGCCAAATGCACTCACTGTCCAGATAAATAGGCACCACATGAGTAGCAAACAATGTTTATTATAACACCGGATAAAATATTAATGCAATAATATCACGCACTAAGCCAATAGTTTCGGAAAATACTGTTATTTTATGTATCGCTAAGCCAAATCTTTATATTATTCTTGCACCGGCTATTTTAGAACTCTCTTCACTTCACGTTAACTCTACCACTGGCAGTTCACTCTGAAACACTTCAAACGTGTTAGCTTGAAGTTAGGTTATTAGTAATTCCAGTACGCCTCTTTTGAGGTTGGTACAACCGCCCCCGAATGGCTGACGACTGCACGAGTACCTAGATAGCTCAACCTAGGACCTAGATTTACACTAATGCGTTCCTTATTGAATACACCTGCCAACCAATGGCTGACAAATGCGGTATGGTTTTAGTGAGGCCAGCTAGAGTTTACGTTATGTAATACTTTACTAAGGCTCTTATGAGTTGATATAACCGACCTTCGCATGGCTGGCCGATTGCAGGGCTAACTGATTATTTTAACTTGAGCCTTCGATTTACGCTAGTACGTGCCTGTTTATTTAAACAAGTTGTCCCCGATTGGCTGACGAACTACGTTACTAAAACTGTATCGTAACGGTCGACTACTATTCAGTTGAATTCCCTCGGTTCTGAACGACCTCCGAATTGCTGGCCGCACAGAGATAGATCTTTGGTCCCCGATATAGCTGGTTAAGAATTTGACTTGGAGACTATCGGTAACTAGAGGGGGTGTCGAATCTTCGCGCCTTACTCGCCCAGTCTTCTCAAGAATAACACTACTTGCTGACCCACCCTTGAATGGCTGGCAGACCCAACTAACAACTAATGCCACTACCTCTGATTTCCCTAATCTGCTCGCCCTGATTTTCTCACTCCACGCTATGGCCGAAATTTATAAAATATTACTAATCAAATTGTTATCTATTGTTCGTTCTTTCATTTTGTGGATTTGAACGATTTAGTATCACTCTATATTGGCTTTGATTTTACTATTGACTCTCTGATCGCATTTCTCTTGCACTTTTGCGCTACGTTCCTCAAAAGACATTGTTTTGTGCTATGACCCAATTCCCCTCAACTGCTGCACCTTGGCGGTGTTTGACTCGTCGACGTTTGCTGGTTTTGCAGTTGTTGGTTTGCCACTGATATTGACATTCTTTGCTGTTGTTACCAATTCTTTTGTGGTTGCTTCGATGGCTGTGGTACTTGCACCGGGTACATCGTTTGCTGCGTTGCTTGTTGCATTGTCATTGGCCCATAGTATGGTTACACCGGTTGCTGATAACTCATACCGTTCTGCGATCGTATCACTGTCGTGGGCATCGCTCACTGTTGCACTATTTGTTGCTGTTGTGGTTGGCGTACTTGTGCTCCATTGTTGAAGATGTCTTTGTACTTCTGAAATTTATTGTCTCGGCTGTAACGTTTGTTGGCCTATGTTCGCTCTCGTTTGATTTGGACTCGGTCGATTCGATTGAATTTCTCTATAACTCGGTTGTTGTTCGCCCGTGCTTTGTAATCCTTGGTTCATTTGTTGATCGAGGTTCTCCACCGCTATTGCTTTTTCCTTCAATGTCATGAATGTTTCGTGTTTTGTCGCGCACAATCGATTTCGGATTTCGTTCTTTAATCCTGGACTTGAGGATATCTTTAACGATTGACACGGGTATTTCTTTCGTGGTTAGGTTTTGTGCAGCGTATACTCGTAACTCGTCCACGAAATCTATGACAGTTCCCGTTTGCCGTAGATTTTGCAGCTTGTTCATTTGATTCGTCAACGTCTTTGGTAAGTCAAATCTTTCTTTGGATTTCTTGACCAATTCGTTGTAGTTTAATTCTTCGGGCTTCTCGAGCGTCATTAACTCCAAATATTCTTCTGATTTTCCATGCATTTTTGCTGTCAGGACTCGGAGTTTTTCTCGTTAATCGCCAATCCCATCTTGGGCCAGCGTTTTCTCGAGTTCTTTGCGAAATTTCTCGAAGCTGCTGTCGCGTTTGTATGCTTGTAGATGTACTTCATTCTTCACATTGACCATGATCGCTTGACTAATTCTTTGTTGCTATCTGTTCGATGCTTGCGGCGTTTCTTCAGTCGCCACTTTGGTCAGGGCTTCGATTAATTTATTCATTGTTATTAGGCCACTGTTTTGTTGCTCTTGATTAGTGGCTTGATTCGTTGTCGCCATCGCTTGTTGTGGTTGGTGTACTTGATACGCGTACGGTTTCACTGTTGCTAATGGTACTCCGGGATGGATCACCGAATTGTTTGCGATAAACGGAATTTGGTTGTATTGATGGGTTACTGGTGTTGTACCACAGTGTCTATATACGCCGTTTTGTATTGTGCCAGTCGCTATACTTTGAGCTTGGCTCCATGTGTTCACCGTTTGAAACGCTCCACAAACCGTTGTCACGTATGGGCTTGTTTAAGGTTCCATGCGTTCACCGCTTGAATTGTACTACTGTTTGTTGTCACCGTTTGAAACGCTCCGATCTGTTCTTTATTAGCACCAAATCGGTCTCGGTTTGCATCTCGTTGCGCTTGGTTTGCACCGATTTGATCTTCGTTTGCCCCGAATTAGTTTTGATTCGTATTTACCTTCGTCCCGGGCAACCACTGAGAATCAACGACCGCCCGAAAAACCATAAGATGAACAAATGGTTTGTGTGGACAATTGAACACGCACGATAGGCTACAGCAGATGAACCTGAAAAGGAGCAACACCACGACAGCGCAGGCTAAAGTTCCGGCAGGAAACCAGAGCTATGGAGACGGGACTTAAATACCGCAATTGATGGAGCGTAAACGACCGAAGCAGGTAAATTGTTCCATTTGTCAACGACACGGTATGCAAACGAAAAACGGGCAGAATCGATACGTGGTTGTATGCGAGTACGCAATTTGTAAAAATGGCCACGTAGACCCGTATCACCGACAAATTAAAACCATCTGAGAAATGGGAAGTCTGTGTTGCCGTGAACTATGTTATACATTAGGATTAAGTCGGCGCGGAGACTACGAGTGGTAAGAGTTTGCAGGCCGAGGGCTTTAAGACATTCGTAGTGTGGCAAGGATGCAACTGCAGGAACAAATTTAGTTGAACGTCGTTGAACACGCTCGAGTAGAACAATGTCTTTATTGTAATATGGGCACCAGGCGCTAGATGCATAGTTGAGATGAGGACGTATCAGAGAACGATATAGTAGCAGAAAAATAGATTTATTGCTACATTTAAATGATCGACGAATAGACCACATAATAAATTCGGCTCGACGAACTACGTTAGCGCAATGTATGAACGGTTTAAGATTGGACGAGATAGTAATGCCAAGGTCGCGTTTGCTGAGTTTGTTGGGGATACATTCGCCATTAAAGTAGTAGTTATGGCATGGGTTATTGCGGCCAAAGTGGAAACAACATGGTTTAGCGACGTTGAACTGCATACACCAGGTTGCGGTCCATGTGCTAAAAGCGTCAATGTCATTCTGTAGATCAATAATGTCAAAGTTGGACAAGGAACTATTTGAATGAACAGGTCGAAATAATTTGGAATCGTCGGCAAATTTCAGAATGCCACCCGAAACGTAGTTGTCAACATCATTAAAATAGATGAGAAATAACACTGGACCAAGCACCGTCCCCTGAGGAACTCCACTTCGGACTGGAATCCACCTAGATTGATGGCCATTAATTCTGGCGTCTTGGCGGCGTTGACAAAAGAACATTCAATCCATTTTAGCAGACGACCCGAAATACCAAGAGAAGATAGTTTTATAAGTACACGGCGGTGTGGAACTCGGTCGAAGGCTTTGGTAAGATCAAGATAAATAGAATCTACAAAGTCGCCACTATTAACTTCCTGGATTATCTATTGGAGATAATCAATCAACTGGATAGCAGTTGAGCGTTTACACATAAATCCGAATTGTGATTTATGCAGAAGGTCGAAGCGCAGAAGGTGATCAACAATGGCATCCGCAATGATGGACTCCATTATCTTGGATGCGCCAGGAGTGAGACTGATTGGCCTGTAATTGTCAACCAGAAATCTGCTGCCTTTCGTAAAAATAGGTGTTACAAGACTTGGCAGATAGCCAGTCGGAAGGTATGTTACCAGTTTCTAAGGAGTTATTGAACAACTGCACCAGTGGTTCACAGATAATATCACGACATTCGAATAACAAAAAGTTAAGAATGGCATCGACACCTGGAGCAGCAAACTTTTTTAACACTTTTAATTTGTTGTAAACACACACAGCCGTAAAAGTTATGTTTTCGAGAATTTTTGGAGAGGCGTAACATAATGACGGAAGAGTGGTCGTGTCTTCGTCGACGAACACGTTTGAGAAATGGCTATTCAACAATTCAGCGCAATCAATATCAGAAGCAGTGATAGAGCCGTCGTGTAGCCGAAGAGGACCAACGCTTGGCTTAGCCTTAATGCGGCTAATGACACAGGACCAAAATGATTTTGAATCTTGATTCAAATTGACTGCAAGGAGGTATTCGTAGCGATATAAAGCGCGATGTGCTTCAGCTGTGGCAATATGAGCTGCGGCGCGATATATTTCCCAATGAACTATTAATCGTGATCGCTGATAACGCAGGAAGCAAATTTGTTTATGTGCGAACGCTAACATGCAAGTGCGATCTACCCATTTTGGCTTAGTAGGAATTTTGTTGTTGAAACCTCGCGGGACAGAGATTTTAAGAACTTGGGACATTGCTACTTTTATGCTGCGCCAATGTTCGTCGGCAGAAACAATAATATGGCCAGGAAGTATTGCATTTAGGTGTCGTTTAGCTAAGTTCCAGTTAATACGTCGGAAAGTGTGTCTGGTTGAAGCAATAGCATTAGTAGGAGCATGATCTGACAGAACTGTAAAAGAAGCGGCAGCGTGATCGTTTCCGATACCAGAGGATGTAGAAATATCGCCAATTAAATTAGGCTGGTTAGTGAAAACTAAGTCTACGACACTGTTGACACGAGTAGGTTCTGTAACATGTTGCGTCAAGCCGGCATCGGCGCAGGACGAGACAAAATTATCACAATCTGGTTGCCATGAATAGTGTACCCAATTCACATTTTTGTAGTTAAAATCGCCCACAAGAATGAGCGGCGTGTTGGCGTAGGCATTCAAACCCGCAATGAAACTACACAGAGCATCGTTTAAGATCGGGGAGTTGTTTGGGGATCTATAGGCACAACAGAAGATTGTGTTACTAGCACATGAAAGCGTCACAGCTACAAACTCGACATAACCATGTGTGTTTACATGCAAAGCAGTAGGCTTTAAGTGTTGTTTATCAAGCAACAGAACTCCTCCCCCGCGCCCGTCCATGCGGTCTTGACGAAACAAATTGTAACCAGATGGTGTTAGATCGTAGTCAGGTATGTAGTCCCGTCCCCATGTCTCTGTGACGGCAATAACATCAGCAGCGAAACTGCAACCTGCGCTGTTCAATCGAAGATCCAACAAATCACGCTTGTTTACAAGTGAATGAGCGTTAAAAGCAAATAATTTAAAAAGGCGCAATTAACAATATTCGCAGAAGTATTAATGTTACAAAAGTTAGATTGATTACAAAACCCACCAATATGATAAGTATGAAGAGTAATTACAGAAGAATATGTTACAAAATTATCTATTGTTGTTTTAATGTGATTGTGTAAATTGTTAATTGTGATGCAGCATGAATTTGATTTAGATGAAAACTGCCTTAATTGCTATGCAGTGGCAGCAGTTGCATGAGCCTCATTGGATGGTGGCGATTGACCCGTATTTGCACTATCCGACTGAGATAGGTTAACAGGAACCCATGAATCGCCACTTTTTTCAACTGTAGTGTTGCCCCGAATCTTGACAGTGCGGCCAGTATCTCTCATATTTATCATTTGTTTGACCAGTGCAGTATGTTTGGCGACTTGTGTATGGGTTAAATCGACCTTGATATACATATGCGTGAGCTCTGGATTGCCCCCCATCTCAGAAGCGGATGCAAGAACCTTTTTACGATCATCAGAAGAATTAAAAATTATGCGTACGGGGCGCGGTTTAGGAATACCGTCCTTGTTAACGGATTTGCGACCGAAACGAAAAGAAGATTTCAGCTTTACTGTGTTACATCCAATGACACTCAATAGTGAATCAATATTAGCTTTGTCGCTAACTGCATTTGTTTCAGCCATACCAAACAAAACCAGGTTAGATTGGCGTAACATAATGTTTTGAGCTTCAGACACAGCCTTATCGACTAATTCGCTTGTATCACCACTATATTTATCTTCCAACTGAGTATGTTTCGACTCAAGAGTTTCAAATCTCGATTTTAAGTCGTCCACTTCGCGGCGTACTACCAAAAACCCTTTGTACAGTTTAGTTGCAGCCATATTGCAGTAATTGCAAAACCAATGCATACCTTTTGCAGTAGTTGAAACGGCAGCGACATCCGCGGCAGACAGCGATGTGCAAGTTGTAACATGGAAGAATCCATCACAAACTTCACATTGTACACAAGAGTCATTGTTGTCCAGGCGATTTTCCTTCTTGCATTGCAAGTTGGCACAAACAGGATTCAAGCTAACTGCAGGTTGTTTGGGTCGTGTTTGGGACATTATGGCGTGTATTCAATATAAAGTACAACGAATAAATATATCTGAATGATCTCGAGAACAATTCGATGATGCATATCGAATTGGTATCGATTTGCGTTGTAAAACAATTTATTGGCGTCTATTCATTGTTTGCGTGCACCGAATTGGTCGTAGTTTGCATCGGGTTGCTCTTGGTTGTGTTGAATTGCGTTTGACTTGCACCAAATTGATCGCAATTTGTATCGAATTGTTCTCGACTTGTATTGAATCGTCTTTGGTTTGCACCAAATTCGTTTCGATTAGCACTGAGTCTGTTGTAGTTTGTGTTGAATCTGGTTTGGTTTACACCGACCCGTTCTTGGCTTACACCGAGTTGTTCATAGTCGGATTGATCTCGGTTTGTATTAAATTGCATTTTAATTGCCCCGAGTTGATCGTTGTTTGCACCGAATCAATCGTAATTCGTGTCCATTTGATCTCGAATTGCCTTGAGTCGCGTTTGGATTTCATTACTTCGGATTTGATTTGCACCGATTTGGTTGTAATTTGCGCCACTTTGATCTTGGTTTATGTTATATCGCGTTTGGTTTGCACCACATTCGTTTTGATTTGCCTCGATTTGCGTTTGGTTTCATCGGATGGATTGTAGTTTGCACCAATTTGATCTCGATTTGTATTGAATAGCATTTGATTTGCACCGAATCCATTTTGGTTTATACCGAATTGATCATTCTTTGCACCGAATTGAGCGTTATTTGCACCGAATCGATCGTTATTTGATACCTCATTGGACTTAATTTGTATCGAATTGTTCTCGGTTTGCATCGAATTGTATTTGGTTTGGGGTAATTAGATTCTTTACTTGCACCGAATTGCTCTCGGTTGGCACCGTATTGTTCTCCGTTTACGTTGAATCGTGTTGGGCTTGCGTTGAATTAGTTTTGGTTTGTACCGAATTGTTCATAATTTGCGTCGAATTGATCATTGTTTGCACTGAATCGTACTTGGTTTATATAGATTTTTTCGTTACTTGCATGGAATGAATCGTAATTTGTATTAGGTCGGGCTTGGTTTGCACTAATTGAGTTCGATTTGCACCGAATTGAATTTGGTTTGCATTGAATTGCGTTTGGTTTGCACCGAATTGGTTTTCGTTTGCATCAAATTGGTTTCGGTTTGCATTGAATTGAGTTTGGTTTGCACCATATTGATCTGGGTTTGCGCAGAATAGTGTTTGATTTGCAGCGATCTAGTATTCACATGCACCGATTCGTGTTTGGTTTGCATCGATTTGTATTTGGATTACATCGATTATTTATTGGTTTTCACCGATTCGTATTTGGTTTGCACCGATTGTTTCTTGGTTTGCACCGAATCTTATTTGGTTTACATCGGATCGTAACTGGTTTGCACCGATTACTGTTGGTTCGGATTGTTCATCGTTATTGTTCATGCTCGGTAGTTGTTGCTGCTCTTGTCTTTTTGATTCCGGTACGCTTGAGTCAAATGCTTGGATTGTATCTTCCGGTTCTTCCGTTGCACTTATATTTGTTATCGTTTCTGTTGCCTTTTCGTTTGGTGTTGATTGTTGATTCCCCGTTTTCGACGTTCTTTACTTTTGTCGTCGATTCTTTGCAGGTTGTTGCGCTAGGCGGTGCTCTCTGAAGTGGCATTTAATACTTTAATGTTTATATGGAACTTGGTAAAAGTTTTCGGTTATGATGTCTAATGATTTCCATTACAATATAAATAACTTCTATTTTGGCTTCTGCTTTTATTTAGAACAGGGGTTGAGTTTTGGGTTTTTGAAAATTACTGACCACGTTTATTTTATTGCAATGTTTCCGCACTTTCACACAAAATCGTGGTCACTATGTTATATTGTTTTGTTTTGATGGGGGGTAGAGGTTGGCTATGGATTTATATTATGACGGCTATCGGAATTAAAAACCGGATGGAATACGCCACCGAAGCTTGCGTGGTCGGAGGTGTGGCCAATAGTATGCCAATGGGGATATGTGGTTGGCATGCGTTCTTTATTTTTAGCAACTGATACCGATTCCTTATGTTTTCTGTTGCGGCGCGACTTTGCCGAATGCACTCACTGTCCAGATAAATACGAACCACATGCGTAGCAAATAATGTTTATTACAACACCGGATAAAATATTAAGGCAATAATATCACGCACTAAGCCCGTAGTTTCCGAAAATACCGTTATTTTAAGTATTGCTAAGCCAAATTCTTTTACTATTCTTGCACTTTGCTATTTCAGCACTCTCTTCACTTCACGTTAACTCTACCACTGGCACTTCACTCTAAATCACTTCAACCGTTTTAGTTTAAGGTTACGTTATTGCTAATTCCAGTAAGCCTCCTTTGAGGTTGGTACAACCGCTCCCGAATGGCTGACGACTGCACCAGCAACTAGATGGCATAGCTCAACCTAGGACCTACAGTTACACTATTACGTTCCTTATTGAATACACCAGCACCGAATGGCTGAGAAATGCGGTACCTATGGATTAAGTGACGCCGGTTAAAGTTTACGTTATCCAATATTTTACTAAGGCTCTTTTGAGTTGATACAACCGCCCCCGAATGAATGGCCGATTACAGGGTTAACTGATTACCTTAACCTATGCCTTAGATTTATACTAGCACGTGCCGGTTTATTTAAACAAGTTGTCTCTGATTGGCTGACGAACTAAGTGATAAAACTGTATAGTAACGGTCGACTACTATTTAGTTGAATTCTCTTGGTTTTAAACGACACCAGAATGGCTGGCCGCACAAAGGGAGATCCTTGGCTGACCAAGAATTTGACTTGGGAACTATCGATAACTCGAGGGGCGTTGAATCCTTACCCCTCGCTTCTTCTCAAGAATAACACTACTTGCTGAGCCACCCCCGAATGGCTGGCAGACCCGATCAATGCAACTACCACAGATCCCTCAAATCTGCTCGCCCTGGTTTTCTCACTCGACGCTATGCCGAAATTTATAAAATATTACTAATCCTATTGTTATCTATTAAAGCGCCACCCACAGTAACATTATGCAATTTCTTTTTAGTATGAAAATACAAATTACTAGTCAAATAGTATAGTTATTAAAGAAACTTGTTTGTGAAGTTTATTTCTAACAAGCTCTATGCTTTTATAATACCCGTATGAGAATCCATAAACCAATAAGCCAAAGATAACATAAGTCTTGCGTAATTCTTTAGGCTTCAAGCACAATTTGCCAGATACAAACTCCACTTCACGCCGTTCCTTAGGCGTTGAACACATGGTATCACCGCAAAAGCCTTTTAATTCAATAAACAGTAAGCCTTGATGTCACTCGCAACCTTGGATATAACACAGTTGCTCAGCCGGAACTCATATGAAAATAACCACCAGTTACATGTCGCCTTAACTAGCTGCTAGCTAAGTCACCAACAAATCAAGTTAAATATAAAACGGTAAAAATATATGTGAATTCCATTTCAGTAAATCCTACCGATCTGGATCAGAGAACAACCCGACTCAATTAAACCCAACAATAAGTTCAATATAGCTACTAAGTTAAACTAAAGCAATACATGCGAATTAAGTAGGCAAGTAAAATAAGTTTTAGGTTATGGAAAACTTAAATTTTAGGGGAACAATTATTTTGTAAAAAATTAACTAAAATTGAATTTTGAAAACCTGGAACCCCTGGTAGCCTACTGAACCCCCAACAGTAGCCAGGGAAAACCTTAACATATACAACATAAATCAACTGCTGCTACTAGATTCACATTTTTGCTTAATCATTCAGACCCTTAGCTTGGTCATCTCGTTCCCATTTGTGCGACAACATTTTACCAACAAATCTAAAATTTTATGAACTTTAATCTAATAAAATGTCATCATTAGACGACAGACGTTATATGGCTAGAAAAAAGAACTGCTTAATCCGAGGGACTTTGGGCGCATCAACCCCCTGACTTGGCTTAGTGTAAGGGTTATATAAAAGTGGCTGCTCAGCGAAGGCTGAGGCTTAGTCTTAGTATACTGAGAATGGCACATCATGCTTTTTTGTCGACGCTAAACGTTATATTGGTCATCTAACCAACGACAGCAGTTACATAACGTGTACAGTTTACTGTAGAAAAAGTCGAAACACGTGTGTAGGGGATATCACTGATGTTAGTAAAATTCATTAATCTAAGCCGTACATGCTGATAGTGTTACCCTCCAGAGTTACCGACCAATCCCCTATCATTGAAGGCTTGAATACCCCCTACGACGGCTAATCGGGTCCCACCGAAGACGCGGCAGGCGCGGAATACATAGTTCTTTTCGCATAAATTCCCCCTTTCCAACTATCGCCGGCCGCTCTCCATGGTAATGTCCATACATGGCGGCAGGGGGAAGGGGGGTAACCCCACTGAGGTCCTGACCCCCCTCCCCGAGGCCGAAAAGCCAGGGGGTAGCGCGCCCCCGGGGTTGGAATGCGCAGCACCCCACACCGTAGGGCGGCTTGGCAACTCCTCGACGAGTGTCGAAGTAGGACCTTAGTGCAAAACCTTGCGCAAATTGCGCCTGCTTGTTGCTAAAGGTGCATGTGCGGCCGTAAATTTATGGAAAGCTTTTTTGTTCACGACGTCATTCCCTGAAGTAAAAGTTAATCGAATTATACTTATTTATATACTAACGATAACTAGATATTTAGACATTGAATGTCTGCTATGGTCGGATAATTTTTAACAACATTTGGCATTTAGCAACGGATGGGAAGAACAAAAATAAAAGATACACACAATATAATAGTTAATGTTATAGAGCATTGAGAATATTTTGAGAAACCAGATTCACTTCTTCGCTTCTGTAATTACCTTAGCTACATAAACAACTGTTCGGAGAAGCTTGCGACGTCAGCAGAAAAGAAAACACTGCTCTTCTGTCCAAGCTCAATTGCGGCCCATAACATTCCACATATTCATCTTTATTTTACGGTGGGCAAAAAAGTGGTAATGCATTGTGCTGCCACGTTCCAACTGTGGTCCCAATTTACAACTCATCAACGCGAATCCTTGTAAAGAACGAAAACTATATAAAAGTTTGATTTCACGCTTTAGATGATGTGAAAAGCAAACATGTGTCTAAAGCATATGTCCACCAAATAAGGGTAGGTACACGTTTCCCCTCGGTGTAACCCAGGGTAGTAAATTTTCTAAAGATTTGGGATTAAAATAATGCATTTTTAAGCACGGCATATTTAATGAACGTGTGTCATTTGACAACGTAAAATGAGTAATAAAAATTTGGCGCATAAACCCAACATCCAATAATTTACGATCTTGAAAATTTTGTATAAAAATTTTGCAAAATTTATGTAATTGGTGCTGATCTGTTGGACCCGACCCGAGAATGCCACAGATAAGCAAACAAAATTCTGCCAGTATTGCAACATAATCTGATGTGCCTAAATGTGTGGCAGTTTCTGCGCTTTCAGTTGCAGTACCATTAATATCTGTAGTTACTATTTATAAGTGCTTTTAGCGGATTTTTTGCAGTATCCTAGATATTTAGGAGTTATTATAATGCTAGTTCATACATGGCGGCAGGGGGGTAGGAGGTAACTCGCCCCCGGGGTTGGGGTGCGCAGCACCCTCCGCCATAGGGGGCCTGGCAACTCCTCGACGAGTGTCGAAGTAAGACGTTAGTGCAAAACCTTGCGCAATAATAATCGAAGTTACTATCCTACCCTGTCATCCGTATAACTTTTATATTCGACTAAAGCGGATATTTGCTTATTACACAATATTGTTGTTACTTTTCGGTACTTCTGTGAGTCATTTATCCAGAGAAATTGTTGTTCTCCTATATTTTAGGTGTTGCGGGCTCGTTGAAAACCAGGTTTTTGTATACATGTTTTACAGCATAATGACAACCGTAACACAGTAATGTACAGCTATATTGAGCGTGAACAATGCTCCACAAAATGAGACCAAAGACGCCCATATAGGTCGAGGGGTCGTGCAGCCTGGGTCTCAAGGTCCTATCCAAGAACCCATTTTGAACCAATCTGAAACATAAATAACAAAAACAGCACACCATTTGCAGCTATAAAACATGAACCCACAAAAACAGCCGTTCGCAGACGTAGTTGCTCCGACATTAAAATGTAGAGTTTTATGGGTACATATAATAAATACAATTACTATATAATAAGTTTTTAGCGCACGTCGCTGGCAATTAATTTATTTGCATATTAATCATATATAGTTATTTTGCACAAATAGTACACTATTTTTATTATTGTATAGCACAATTTTCATTTTGCGCTGTTGCAGCTATCAACTCACTTTTCGCTTATTTTTTTCTGTATGTGCGTGAGAGCTTAGAAATTTTACTTTCATTCATTATTGTTTATTTACATGTGTTTGATGCATAAACGCTGGCTGGGCGCCATATTTCTACGTTTGGGTGCTATGCGACGACCGGTGCCTTCCAATAATTAATATAGAATTATTAACAAAACACATTTATGCAGTGTGTTGAAGGCAGTAGATATGGCATAAGTAGACCAGGTATGGCTTAGGCCCGTTAGCCCCAAATGTAGCCCCATTCCTCATTTGCACCAGCAAGATTTTTATTATTAACAAAACATATTTATGCAGAGTGTTGAAGGCAGTAGATATGGCATAATTAAGTAGACCCGGTATGGCTTAGGTCCGTTAGCCCCAAATGTAGCCCCATTCCTCATTTGCACCAGCAACAGTTTTGCTCGATTCCAATCGACTTGATATTCAGTTTTCATAAACAAATCTGATTTTAACTCCATATTTGTCGATTTAATTGCATTGAAAGAAAAGGGGTCAGGAGGTAGTCGCGCTGCGACCGCCAATGAGAGGGAGGCCTCGATTTAAAGAAATCCAGGGAACTGAAGCTAGCGGCAAGACTACCGAGGTTGGCCGAGGAAAATGCGTAATCTGTTGAAAGGGGAACCGACTTCGGGCACGTCCCGTGCTCCGCACATGAATGCCGAAGGGGCCCCGGGCGTAAAATGTAGCACTACCATCCAAACGGTTAAGACGATAAAATTGGTTGCCTAGGAGATCGCCGAAGATGGCGCAAATTAGGCCGTTGAAACCGTAAGTGGGGGCGACCCCTCAAAGGGTTCAGAACCACGCCCCCGGTTACTATATTGTAGCTCAGGGTGTATTCCACCACTAAAACAAATTTCATTGCCGTAAGACAACTATTCGCGAATTTTTGATTGGAGGGGGCAGTCCAATTTTTACTTAAGATAGAATCGCTTTATTGTGTGTTCGTCTCGAAGCCATGCGTAGAACTATTCCAAAGGCACCCCAGGAACTAGGACAAATGGAAGTGGAGGAAGTCTCGATACTCAGGGGGAAAGGATCCAGGACACCGGCCACGGGAGAAAGCAGCCCCGGCGCCAGGGCAACAAAAAAGACCCAGAGGCAAAAGGGAAGGCCCCTGAGGGAAAGCAACAGGGGAGACAGAACCCGCGCAAGGAGAAAGCAGCCCCCGCGCCAGGCAACAAAAAGCACCCAGCAAGGAAAAACCGACCAACGTATGAGTTTATATCTCACCTGTGATAAGGTTTGGTTAGGGACTATATGTCATGCATGGTCGGTCGGCCGGTTGGACCTTAGTCGGTAGGATTCCATCTAGGCCTCGTCGCTAAGCGGAATGGTAGGAAAACCGCACTAGGAATGTCAAGAAAAATTTGTAAGATTAGGAAGGTACACTTTGTTTATTTACCATGCATAGGTACGATCTGAGTAGTGCCGGGTTTTATCCGATATTCACGCCTATGCTTTGTGTTGTACCATATCTGAATCAATACTTGTAAGCATACATTGGCATATCGCGCAGTATCAGTGTGAATGTAACATATGCATATCGTTTTATCCATTGACGTCCTCACTAATTCTCGTGTGGTGAATGTTTTAAGCTTCACCCCGGCCTCTGCTCCGTCGCCTTCACGCGACCGACGCCCCGAACCTCTCATATGACCGGGCGACCCCCCTGGCAAATCCCTTGAAAATGGTAGCCCCGCGCGTTACCGGGAGCGCACTTGGAAGCACAAAAAAGCCTTTGCCCCCGACCCATAGTTGAGAAAACAATTGTTAGCATTGGGTGTCGTGGGGACGGTGGCCTCTTGGTCCGATTTTTGACGGGATCATACTCGCTCAGGCCAATCTCTCTCTGCGGCATCCACGCGAACACGTCACTGGAATGATCTTCGGTTTGCTCCTGATGTTGGTTAATTTTCCGTGCTTGAAATCTCATTTAACCTGTATTGTGTTCATGCTCAAATAAAATCTACAAAATCGATCAAGTTGTTCCGTGTTACCTGACTGACAGCGCAATATGTTCGTCCACCTGGAGAATATATCAAGCCTCGACGCCTGGTTCACCATTACTATTGATATAATGATTGAAACAGTACGAGAGGACGCCACGAAGTTGTCTACAGGAAACCTTCGCGGCAACGTCACACTCAAACCACCGTTAACATTTACTAGGAAAATTTCATTATTATAAACGAACATTAGCAGTTATCAACTCATCGACCAGATCTACCGACGTTAAACTTCCAGGGACTGTCGGATCCCTGTGGGGCCACAAAGGGTGACCAATTGAAGTGTTCGACACGTAATAGATCGGGTTGAGCCTCAAATATACGTCTCAGTCATAACCTAGCACACTACTTCACTATCAACTATGGTAGACAAAACAATTTCCTTGAGACTAGGATAGGGAACATCGGTCAGACATTATGACCTGTGAGCAGGTTTCGATGTCAACCTCCCTGGGGGACCTCAGAAATCATACTCAAAATAGTAGACACGTGTGCAACCATTTAGGCGGGGTCCGAACACACCTCGTGAAGCGCGCCTGCGGCCTGCTAAGCTCCATATCTTCTTGGGTCTGACCAAGAAAAGTGTTGAAATTACAAAATTTACGGTCCGCTCTTGAGGTTGTGATAGCCGGGGTCGTAAAGACATGGTGTTAGGAAGTTGCGCCATGCAGCTGCGTACCGTTATTAGATATGTACAAATCGCTAAAATAAGACGAGACATATATTTGACTAGACTAGTTTGTAAATTATCTCGGACTAAACTGCGTAACTTATCATTTCTTAACAAATAAGCGCTGCAGTAATACGGCTGTCCAAATGTATGAGAAGAGCAGCAGTGCGTCCGCAAATTAGCTCTTGGCATACCGGAGTACGTGGACAGATTACCTAAATGGCGCGGAGCTAACGTTGAACCGCGACAATCTGTCAAAAGGTTGTTACGACAGTTCCATTTCTACATCGAACTTACTTTATATTATGAACTGACATAGTTGGTTGTCAAAGATCAATTCAGTTTATACAGGTATAGCAAGAGGCATCAGTGATAGGTTATTAGGTTGTTACCAGAAATTATCCGATTTTTTGAAATATTATTAGGATAGTCTGATCTTCGTAACTGAACTCAGCATATCGTATGGACTGACATATTTTGTTATAAATTGATTCATTATATACTAATATAGCGAGAAGTATTAATATCGGTTGTTATTAGGTATTATCCATCTGATTAAAATCTTTTTCATAGTATAATACAAGTTGAAGTTATGATCGCTAATGAATGCCTAAAACATTTCTGTTTACAAAAGTAGTTGGCCAAGGTTTGGTAAGAAAAGAGGCATGCTGTGTCGAAGCGTCAAATAATCATTTTAATAAAATACCATATTGAAAGCAATATATGTATGTAGCAATATATAATGAAATACCATATAGTTTATATTGAATTGTAATATTAATTATGATACATCTACATGACATGAATATCCACGTTTTTCGCAATTCACAATTTTATTTCACATTGACGGTTGACCGTATAGTCGAGGCCTGTGAATCGGAATAGTATCATCAGAGAAATACGCTCCTGAGGCCACAACTGCATTTCAGGAAGAACGTACGCATGGCTTATGTACTTTCGAATAAAAGTGATATCGACTAAAAAATTACCGCACGCTCGCTCAGCCGGTCGGAATGCATATTTTTTTCTGGTTCGGCTTAATATACGTTAGATCCCAGAAAAGAACAGACGCTGGTGCTCATGCATGGATATGAAATTTTGCATATGTCGTCCGTTTGTAGAACATTTGGACTTTGCGTTCCGTACGGTAAATGCGAGTTTTTGTATCCACTGTACGGTCTCAGCAAATCTTTATAGCCAGCTTTAGACCTAGCCTTTGACGCATTGATTGTCGCTCATTGGATCGAATAACTTCGAAAGTTTTCAGTAAATGCACGATTTCCACATCTTTTACCCAGCAAATATTCACGAATTGAATCTCGTCGCTAGTAACGTTTGAATTAACATCGACCGAGTCGAGCATCACCCGAATGGCACAACTAGATCTGAGTCCTGCACCAAGCATATTTTATATTCTACACTTGACGAATTCCAGATTTCAGATTTCCGTAGCATATTTTATATTCTACACTTGACGAATTCCAGATTTCAGATTTCCGTAACACGCCACAGTTTTCGAAAATTTACGTATTATACGATGCCAAATCCCATTAGATTTTGTCTGGAAACATTTATCGTGACCCTATCAGATAAAAGGAAAGTGTGAAAGTTCCGCCAGTGATTTAGGCGTTGTATGTGCATTGCCATTACGCTTCATCACGCTGTAACCATTCTGGACATTGCTATTATAGTTTCTTGCTCATTGAATCTTCAGCTGCAGTTTCTCGAGTGAAAATACCGGTATAGTCTTCGGAAGTTACGTGTTGAAATTTAGGTACTGTCATCATTTTGATTGTTTCTGTTCCTTTCTTAACCAAAAGTGACTTTTTGTACTCAGCTATTATAAACACACACTCTCAATCAGTGAACAGGTGCTAATGTTTCGTCGGCAGGATCAATCGCTCGTGCGACGAATGTATACGCCTTTATGAGCTACGCACAAACCATGATTTGGCAGTGCGATTGTGCGTGACTTCGAAGCTAATCGACTCTTCGCAAAGACTTGATTTAATGCCAATTGTCCGTCAATTCTTACGTTGCCACTGCTTAGTATTTGCTAAACGATTCATACAATACTGGCCACTGATATGTCGTGGAATGCTACACTCGAGCATCTTCTTGATATCTTCGTGGGTATGACAACAGTCGCTTCGTAAATCATCACTGATCTCTTCATACCATGTCAAATTGCGATGCCGGATGCATTGAAAAACTGCTTAAGTGGAACTATTACAGGTTGGAACAGATCGATTGGATCGAAGCAGGACACCACACGTGCAACACCAGACATTTTGTTGACCTTCGCTCGTGTGACATCCACTCGCTGCATGAAACTGGCAACATTATACTTTTGATTGTCCCACCTTACTTCGAGGACTTTTAGCTCTGGGTTCTTCATTGTATCTTCTTGGACAATTCGTGTGTTTATTCCGAATTACAACAACATTCTGTTAAGTTTATTCCGGCTTCGCTTGAGCATTACCTCGCATAATGGTACAACTATTTGACGTCTGCTTCATCATTACAGGTCGTTACAAATTTATTCCCTTACATGTTCGACACAAATTATGTTATTACCGGAGTGTATTTGTAACTAAGACGGTGCTGTATTGTTGCTCCGGGCAGGAATATACTATATATCGATATCCGATTGTTGTGGGTAGTTGTGCTTGCACCTGCCGATCTGACCAACCGCATCAGGTGAGTACTTCACCGTGACGATGTCCCTCATTGATGAATGAAATCCAAGCGAATTAATTAGGCTTACTGTCAATATATTACAATCGATAATCGAGACAGAGACAGCATGCTATGTCGATAAAAATGTTTCACAATGTAATGCATTCGACATAGTAAGACACAATCGGCTTCTGGATAAGCAAGTTGCACAACATGATGTATTCGACATAGTATAATGAACATAGCCGTGGAACTACCCGATGACGATACGATGACTATTTATGGCTGTTAGTTTATTAATATGTCCAACTGTTGTAGCAGAATTAAATTTCTTTACATATAATAAAAGAATCGTTCACGAATATTATGCTATGCTAATACTGTTAAGTTTAAAGCTATCAAAACTTTTGGTATTGAAATATGACATCGCTATAATGCGATAGTTTAATATTTCAGTTTTTTGCTCAGCGCTCCACAGCGACAACATCTCATCCTTAGGTATTGGAGGTAGCCCCAATTTTTGGGGGTCATTAAAACTTAAATAAAAATACGTGCGACTCCATAATTTTAATGGTAATTGTATAATGCTCTGCGCTTCTTTATTTGTAAATTTGTATTTCGACATAAATATATTAAGATACTTTCGAGATATCTGCGCGCGTTGTTTTCAGTTAGTCAGCGGATTTCAGTTCTAGGGTCCGAAAAATTACGATATATTTACTATGGCACAGGGCAACGAGGCTTTACCGTATAAATTTAGAGATTTAGAGATGCTGAAAATGCGAAGCCAAAAATGACAAGTTTCATTGCCGACAAAAACGACTGGAATTATATTTACCGACGAAAATCCGTCATATCAAATTATTCCACATCCAAACTTATCAAATTTGACGTTATTATTAATCTATATTTGTGTACACACTGATATAATATAGATCGTGACACACATCCGTGTTTATGGATTGCCGTATTGATTAATTGATTGGATTAATTAAACGTTCTATAGACTAATTATACTAAAACACTTTTCAAAGTCGAAGATCTAATGCGTCAGTTATGCGTGCGTCTACTTTAGTAGCATACATCACGGTTATTTTTTTGTAAAGTAACGAGCTATAAGTCGTGCAAAATTTTGCCCTCACACTTGTACCGGCGGTATTCACAGTTTCGCAAACGCAAACAAGGTATATGTCAACCACTGAATTTACGTACGCACACATTTCTCTATTTCGCAAGTTTCAAATAATATGCTGAATCGGACAGCGATTATCCGCTCACGGTCTATGTGTGTGTTATAGTACATAATAAAAATCGATTGGTAAACTAGTTTGCTCGTGTACACGGTCGCAAATCACAATGCTAAATTGAAAAACAATGAATGACCTTGAATACCAGCTCCGTGTTCCGGATCACAAAATGTGCTCTCGTACACAAGGGAAAAAATCATGATTTATACGCAAACATCTATTTTAAGATGGTGAACTATCTTAAGAAAGATTTAGCCCAGGTGTACGCACCTAAAGTGGACCCACGCTTTACATTTTGAAATATTAAACTTTATATAATGTGTATAATTCAATTATATGTCTGTAACTATAATCAAATTGTGAAAAGTCGTCAAAACATATCATGTACTGCTCGGTACACCGGGCAGCATAAAAGGTGGTCACCGCAGTGGACCATATTATTGGCCTGCCCAGCCAGCCGGCCGGAATGCCGTCCGGTTGCCAGCGCCCGTCACAAAACTGGACAGGCCGGCCGATGTCTTTTCTGGCAGATCCCTAACACTAGCAACGCGTTTATATGGTAATTGTGATAAGTGAATGACCCAAGAAGCCACCATAAACGCTTGATATTCTCAAACCAAGGTTTCAAGTAATGTGTGTTAACTTGTTTGCGCTTTATTATATGTTCGGTTTGGGAGCTTCGTTAAGAAACTTGGCATCAGATGATTAAAAGCTCTATAATTTGCATATGCTGCTTAAGCATGGTTGTATTCCTGGGTCTGTCAAGAGTTTGTGTAACATTGCACTGTATTTCAGGGAATGAAATGAAAGGATTGAACTGGTAATGAGGCGAATTACCAGTTAATGTGACTAACACTGGTTAAGTTAGCTTCATCTCATGCCAATCTCCAGACAGCCCAAAAAACCTTAAATTTCAATTTTGGGATGGTACAGTTATTGCTATATTCACAATCATATCATATCATATATGCCGAAGCAGGGGTTCAAGGGTTCTCTATACATAACACGTATACACATACTAGGCAGATACACAAAGAGGTATGCATCAATTAGAGAATAGTTGCTTGCAAGAAAGAAAGGTTCTGTGCGTTGCGACGATATTGAGGTTCCAAACTTTAACTCTCCTTAAGGTACCAGAACACAATGATATATCAGCCATCAATAAAGGGCGACATTATATCGCTATTTTCAACACAACGGATAACAAAACGGACAGCAAATTAGTTTGTGCACAACTATGTGTTTCACCAAAAATATTTTTTGCACTATTTGAAGAAACTTCGTTTCAATAACTGCTATGCATTTTACTTAATGCCATTATGGAAATAAATGCGTCATCCATGAATCATGGTAGAATACTTTATTCCAGGTCATACGCGTTAAATTGCTCATTGTCCTACAATATTGGTACCACTTTTGCACAATTCGACAATGTTTCTTATTAACCATACAAAATTATTACAAAATTTCTTGGAATTACAATATTTAGATACGTACCGAGAATATAACTACCGATGAAATACCTTGAAAATATTTAAAAAATATTTATAATGTAAATTGCGTAAAACTGTAGTTTCTCGAAAAGATGAGGATCAAGACCTGGGCCTACACGTTTTATACCTAAGTGGAAGAACCTTATAAGATACATAATATTTTAAATAGTGAAACAGAAGCAGAAATTTTTATAAGTGCATATGCAGAAACTATCCATGAATCCATTCTAGAATTAATGATATTACAATTTTACTTAGCAAATTTACATTTTTATAACATAAAGGAACGAAAATAAAGTTTGCCAATAATCAATAATACGTCAAGACGAGGACCTAGAGTTCTCTATCTCAGAGGCACACCATTTCGCGTCAAAATCAAAATATTGAACTCTCCCTGAATAAGTTATGATTGTCACCGAACTTACCGCAATTAAATGTTGTAAGTCCCAACTAGCAAGACGATAGTTGATAATACCATAAATAATAAACAACCTTCGAATAGCGTTCGATTGACGAGTGAATTCTTAATTCTTTTGTCCGAGTGCATCACTCATAAGTCACAACTGCATTGGTTGATTTTCGTAAAGTATTTTTATTCTACGTATAAACGAAATCTAATTTTGCATCTTTCTTTGTGTTACGCATCTTCGACGGTTTCCTGTCCACATTCTCAAACACCCACCCTAATTGCACACTTTTTCAAAGTGGCTATTTGGGGTTTCCTAACCTTTTAGGTCATAAATATTCCTGGAGGAATCTGACCAAAAAATTGAAACCACCCCGAACTGTAAAGTCAAGAGCTACAACTTTGACTATTACAGTGTTCCAAATTGAGCCTCTTGCAATTCCATTGAAGTGTCATAACAATAATACATCTGCAATGAATTAATGCAATAATACGCCATTATTATCTCATGCAAAAATTGTGAAGTCATTTATTTGTTCAATAAAATCGAAAAGATGAAAAGTTATTTGAAACTGATAAATCACAACCTTAAAGAATAATTAGTTGAGGCATCTTTTTTACGTTGTAGGCATCTTTAGCCTTTGAACCATTTGATGCATACCATGCGCATACAATCCGTTGTATTATTCAGATAAAGACGAAGTGAAGCGCTATTCGTGTAACTAAATTGAAAAAGTGGCAAAATTTGACTATTTTGGTTCATAAATCTAGTACTTAGCCCGTGCAGGATCCCACAGTGTTGAAACATATATAATTAAACTCGTTTAAAACAATGAAACCAAAGTAATAAAACGGGTTAAATAACCATATATATGATCCCATAGTACACACTCAATTATAGCATGAAATTTACTTTGTCAAAATTAACTTTTGGGAGTATTTCACTCGAAAACGGCTGGCCTGACAAAAATGCATATCTGCAATGTGGATCTAGATGGGAGAATTTTGAACTGCCGATTTATAAGTTCCTTGCCTGTGGCAAGAGTTATGCCCTCAAACGTTATAGACTTCAAAAACAAAATGTCTCCAATTTATGTCGGTTTTCTGATAATCTAAACGGGAACAAATCAATAAAAACACAAAGCTAGGTGCACAACTACGTTCTATTACGCGTCCACTAAAAATTTGCGAAAATTTTATCATTCTAGTGAAGAGTTGTGCTTGCCGCAGACAAACAATTTCCCCACATTTTGAACCGTTTGTCCCCGTGTAGACAGCCAGGATCGCACCCATCCGTAGATCAATTCCTGGAGGTATTCGACACAGGTTTAGGTACTAAATTTTTGTTTACGGCGGCGCACACACTCTTGTCTACCTGTTTTCGCGAATTAACAGTAACACACTTTCTGTAGCTAAAGCGGTTTACTATTCGATTATTTTAACAGTTTTTTTGAAAATTTCGATTTTTGTATCATGAAAATATGGATGTTGACAAGATAGTATGCAGCATAACGTCAATAAAATTCGCAAAGTAAAGTCGGTGTCCTTGACAGCATCGGAAAATGACAACCCTGCTGTATAGGATGTCCTTGTTGGGAACACTACCAAATTTGTATCAAAATTTGATCAAATTGTCATCTATAACTATGAAGGCATCTTAACACTCTTTTTCAAGGGTTCATGCTGAACTCATGACTATTTTCTATATTTTGTTGCATTAGCAAGCCACGGAAATTTTAAGCTCATTTCGGAAACAATTGCTATTTATCAGTTTTATTGTTGTATTAACAGAATTGTATTAACAGATTTAATTCTTTACATGCGGAAAATTTCAGACGTTTCCACAACACTTTCGCGTACCAATTCACCTATGGTTTGGGATCATGCAGTTCCAGCGTTGTTCAAGCTGCTTAGTGAAGATTGTGTCGCAGTGGGAGAATCTGAAGAAATGACCAAACAACAACGGCATTTGCAAAGTGTAACAAGGGATTATGCCCGATCGCTCAATGAATGCTTTCCGGGTAAGAGAATGCCGACAGAAGCGCATCGGAAGCTCGGTCGTAGGCCTTATCAAACTCTGAGAGTTATGCTCGATGACTGAATATATACCTGATTTTATGCAATGTATATAATTTTATGTTAGCTTAATTCCCTGAAATAATACCTTTTGACCTGTTAAAGCACAAAATTTTTTGATTAATAATCTTCAAACTCCTCAAATCTGGGTGTGCGCTTAGCATTGTTTAATTATTACAATGATAACTTGGCGTAAAGAACAGGGATATTTAACTCCAACAGTACGAATCGGGTGTCAATGATATTAATGCGCTTATTTAACGATTTGTTTATGTACGCAAAATAATTTCAGCGCTTATAGCTAACGGTTGTTAATATTGAACAATAGCTTGTAGTATGACTGGCGTTAACCAAATGACAGAACATACTGTGCAGCCTCGAAGAACGTCTTGGAAAAATTATATTATGAGCAATGATTTGTTAACCTAAACGTGTATAATCAAGCGAAATATCCTTAATTTTGATTAAACCTTAGATGCTACGCTCGACACTGCTGGACATATCAGTAGTCTAGTATTATACATATGTGTAGGGCACCTTGTACAGATAAAATTGCAGCCAAGATGGAACATAAAAAATTACACGCGACAACTAATCACACGGCAAAAATTGATTGCTTTAATTGCACTACATGACTTACAGCAAACAAAAGTGATAGAAATTCAACTTCAGTGCACCAAAAATTAGATTTTTTGGCATTACTGTGTGATGCTAAACAGCGTAATTTGTTTAGTCAAATAACAAAATTGATTCTAACATTTACCTAAAAATATCAGTGTAATTTATCAAAATCTTAGGTTCATTCTTGTGGTCTTGAAGCAGTTGCATATATTTCCACTTTATACTTAATTAACAGTTGCTGTGAATTTTAGCACCGCGGTTAAAGTCTTTGTTGATATCACTTTATTTGCATTGGCTAAAATAAACATACGGGTATTAAAATATATCCAGAAGGGTTTCATTCGACAAATTAGCAGCTAAAATGAAAATATGACTGTTTGAAACATTATTTGAATAAAAACAAAAAGTCAAAAAACAGAGTATCGGTATAATACCATAATCGCCTAGCTATGTAATAAAATCACTCTTATATATTAAGCACCACAAAATATGATTTAAAAACGTTAGAGAAATGTGTTTTGACCATCTATGTAAGCGAAAACGAAACTAATAAAAACCGCAACGAAAGAGACCACTAACATATTTTGCTATGACATACTATTATGTTAGGGCACTACATACCCACCGGTGTACTAAGCGCTTTGATCAGCAAATCCCAGACTACAGTAAAAACTTGACTTTATTATATTTGAACAAAAAACAGTAAAATTGAATTCAAGATTTTAGTGATTAACTATGTAATAAAATTATCAATTTAAGAACGAATACAAGATGTAATTCAGAAATACATTAAAATCCGTTTAGAACATACATGGGCGAGATCCGAAGTCCTGGGAGATAGCGGCTGGTTCGGGGAAAGTTCGCTCCAGGGCGGGAGCAGCCTATCGGTCGCGGTGGGCGACAGGTCGTCAGAGGGAATAAATTTTTGAATTGATCAAAAAAAACACAAAATTGATCAAACATTTCCTTCTATTTTTGCTAACTTTCCTCCCATGTTTGCCAAAATTTAAAGTGCCCTTTTGTTGTGGGGTGGGGGAGGGAGTGCGGAGCTTCTAACAGTCAGACTACTTGCTAAGAGGATCGGCAACTCCAAGTGAGGGGTCGAGCCTCATAGAAATAATCCGCCCCTCTCCCACATAGAGATGTATTGCTTAAACCGTCGGCGTGCCTTTAGCTTAGGTATAACTAAAAGTGGTAAAATGCGCAACTAGAGTATAGGTGTCGAATGTCCGTCAGCTTAGGGGACACACTGTCGGCGGGGTGTTAACGGTAGGCTAATTTCTGCCAATTTTACCTCAATTTCTGCCGATTTTATCCCAATTTTTCGCATCAAGCCTTCAACTACGGGGAGGGGATAAATATGGCTGGGGGTCCGATCTTTAGGAGGATAACTCCCTACCCCCTTTATGGACACCTAGGAACTAGAGGATTATACCTTTGCTATAACATAGCAATAAGGGTTATCCTTGCCTTTTATAAATCTGTGGATTTATATAATACAGAGATTTTCTTATATTTAGTGCGCCAGCGGCAGTTGGAAATAATAAAATATTGCAAAAAAGGAAACCTTGTTAATTTTAAATAATGCATTAATTTTATCATTATTTGTTCAAATTTTATTCCTTCAGTCGCCATGCTGCCCGTCCCTTATTTTAACTTTAACTAATAAATTCTAAATATTCAATTACTTTAATTATTATTACTTCAATACAATTTAATTATTTATTTATTAAATTTGCTTGGTGTAAGCCATGCAGTAGTGACTTGTCAACAACTTATAGTAATTACATACATTTGTTTCATACGCAAAAAAAATAAAACGTAGAATATATACATATGCTAAGTTATGTTATGTAGCAGCTGTACCGCCAAACGAAGCAAGACCTACGGATCTGACAGTTGTACAGTTTTGTTACAAGAAAAAGTTGTTCACAGAACACAAATAGTTCATCAGGTCAAGCTTCCCCAGTATGATAGTGCCGCCGGGCAACTAGACACGATCTGAATGATCCCTTCAACTATTCCGCTATGGATTTAAGTTAACAGAAACGTTTTCAGAGCAAGTTCAGAGCCTTGTTTTGATAATATAAACATGAGTGTACCAATGTTGCTGCTGAATATGCAGTAGAACTGGCATTCGTCGATATTAAGATCCGACCTGTTTTAGCAACCAAAAGCTTTTAGAGTTAAGTTATAAGCTGCGATTCTATTTACTATAATACATATATATCGTTCTCCGCTTTAATAACAATCAGAATTGTTGCTGGAAAATTTCATTGTATATCTAACCGTATTTTAGCAAAATAACGACATCATGTTAACATCTACATAATAGATCTCACTGTGTCCGAAGGAAGGCTACTTACACCAAAGAACTCTTAGCATCCATGATATCTAAAATATATGTGCGGGTACACAGGATCAAATCAAATTACTGCATAATGCTTAAAATGCATAATGCATACATAATGCTGCATTGGTGCTTCTTAGAAGAACGGATACTTTACATCCATTTATTATAAAACATATTTGAAAATTACTGAAAACTGAATGGCTATTTCAATTTTCCAAAGTGAACATAACAGCTGTAATAAATTTGAGCTATAATTGACGTAAACTATAGCACATATTAATAAATATTTCAGTTGTCCACAAATATTTAGCCAAACAGAAATAGAATCATACAAACTAATGCAATATTTGCTTAATTTAGAAACCGATGTTTGCTACAGGTTCTTCCTGCTATGAAAAATCACAACAGTTTTCCGATTGCCTTCGACTGTAGATACAGTCGATAATTTAGTTTAGTCAACTTTTCCATTAGCCACGGTGCACATGCATAGTAAAAACTAAATCCTAAAAACTAAATATTTATATCTTTGTGTTTCAAACTTAATTTTTCATAGACCCAAAACCGTGTAAGGATATGGCTATTTTTTATATCATCATACGTCTAAAATCATATCATCTTTGTGATTTTGTCTTTCGTTTTAAACACAGTGAACGAAACAACGCAGGAAATGATTTCACAAAATAACTTTTCAGACAAATGAATCATAACCATCGTATAAACAGTAATCCATCATAACCGAGGCACAGGGGCAGTATGTTCGCACACAGATGGTCCGACGTTACGAAAAGATTATGAAGGCGGCATTGGAAAGGCCTCTTTTACTTGAAAAATGATGGGCTTGACCAATTCATGCTGCCCCCTGCCGAGGCAACACTGTTCGTTGACTTAACAGTGTGGTAAATCTGTCCAGAAAGTTTACAAACATAAGTGTTGAAATATACAGGCAAACATTTTCATTTATTCGACATTCTCATGACTAACATCGGTATATGCTTTGTCACGTAAAGCAGTACGACAAATGCTTTTAAGTAACGTATATCGTGGGATTATTGGATACACTTTTGAGCTTTCGTATGAAGTTCGTACATTTGCAACAACGCCTCGTAAGCCGCAATATTTTTTAATTATTCGGAAGATATCGCTTTGAAGTGTCGCCGAAAGCTTGCGAAGTTCGTCAGTTGGTTTGGCTGAAACCATAGCAATTATTATTACATTTTGCAAGCTGTAGAATTGTTATTAAGTTGTTATTAAAATGCAGATCACATAGCTAGTGGAAAACGTCGTTAGTGTTACTGCAGAAACAGTTACTGAAAAATCATCTAAAGCATATTTTTGCGCGAAAAATGTCATTGTTAACGAAAATGAACTATAAAATTCAGTTTAGCCTTTTGAAAATTATGCAGGACAGATATGATCTTAATAGCATTTGATGCGCATTGTTTTATTTTTAAACAAGCTTCCACAACAACGCACCAATTGGTTGTTACCGGCTTGTGCATGTCGAAGTTAGCCTAAATATATTAGGACGATTAACTTCAGTGTAAAGTATTATTGGAAGTTTACACTAAGCCTTCGTCGAAATTCAATAATATCGATTAATTTATGAAACGTTTATATTGTATCAAGAATAACGACTGTGGTAAATTAGCGAAGTAATTAAGTCCTCTCATAAAATACACCAATGCCATCCAACGGTCAGTGGCGGATCCAAGAAACTGTGACGAGGGCCCATATGCTAAGATCCAAAAAACTGTAACGGGGAGCACATATGCCATGGCGTTCATAGGAGTATTGGTTACCCTCCCTCTTTTTAAGCCATATTTACGCACTCCTAAAGGCTGAGCACATCACTCGATCTTCTCATTAGACCCACTATGTGAACGGATTATTTCGCAATGAGCGATATATCAAAAAGCTGTTACCTCTATAACAGTATACGTGAAAGTACATGCTGTGGGCTACAATTAAGCTCTAGAGTCCCATATCATCCTACAGTATACACAAGAATGGCAAACGCAACAAAATGCAACAATTTACAACCTTATAAACCGATCAATTCATTTATTGTCGCTAAAGATATTTTCCTGATTTTTGGTGTCCGCGTGCAAATGGCAAGAGGAATCACAACACTATTGGAGGGACAATTATGGCTCTCCTGGCCGATTTCTTCTAAATGAAATTGGATTGCCACTTACACCGAAAACTCAATTTACTAATAAAGCCTCAGTTAATACTGGATTACACTAAACGAACATCGTTCAAGCTAATAATACTTTTTCGATTTATTATCCGTGCCGACATTTTAGTCTATTTGAACGCTATAATGATAATTTTTGTTAATGAAGGTATACATGAAATCTGAACGCTGCATATTGTAATGGTTTTATATCAACCATCAATGTTGAACAACGGCATTAAGCGTGATGGTCGTCTCTCTGTCTTTTTACGGGACGTTTAAGCTATAAAAGTTCCCATACGAAGATTTGTCCGCGCTGTGTGTCTCACGCACTATTCGTTTTGTGGTGTCTTGAACACCATTATGTTTCTTGTAGTATGTTAAGATAATAACATAGTGCTCTGTCAGTAACGGTATGGTATAAACTACACCAAAGAATTTCTCAAAAACTTTACTGCATCACCTACACCATGCCGTTGTTTAGGCACAACATGTAATGTGTTTGTGTATGGTGTCTTTGACACAGTCAGTTAAAACAATAGGTAGATTTAGACAAGGTAGTTAAGTGATGGAGTCTCATACACCATCTGTTTTATTTATAGAATGTAGGCATATACTGTGTAACACTGATTCGTATGGTGTCAACTATTGACGGAAAAAACTTCCACGGGGGGTCCTTCTGTATTGTAAATGCCTCATAAAACGACACGTACACATGAATACATAAAGCCGCATATAGCTATATATAACTCATAGGAGCGCATAGGTGTGTAGCTAGGGGGGTTATCCACCTAATTCTCAGATTCCACCTCAAGCCATATCTCCTAACTAACTTCCTGAAGGCATACACTATATTCCGGCTACAGTCCGTCTAGGTATAGGATTAGGAGCTTCAGCCGTCGCTCTAAAGGCTGGACTAACCCTTCATATGCAAGTCTGGCACACAATCAAACAAACGTCGAAGTACATTACCAAAATTAAATTCGTCTTAGTAAGAGAAGATTCTTGGTGCCTGGGCGTCCGTTAGACGCCGGGCAGCTGGTGAACTGCACGGCGAGCAAAATTTTAGGATAACCGGAAGTTGCCCAACACTTTAAGGTGGCCCAATGGTCGAACGGAAGCGAAAGCACGATACAAAAAATAAATTCGCATCGTACTATAAAAGCTTGTTGGCATTCGGTCATACGTTGGAAGTTGGCTAGTCATTGAGTCGTTGGTTGGCAGTTGGTTGTCGGCCGCCCCAGAATTTTGCGCAAACAGGCCGTTTCCCAACTAAGGTATCACACCGCGAAGAAATTTGCTGCTTCTATCATCACGAACTTTGGGGAGAAATAATTTGGCGATAAGCTTTAAAAACCACCTTGAATTGCACTCTTTTAAATGTGATGAGACTTACTACGCTATTATAAAAGCCTGTAATCGTAAATGCATTGTGAAAAAACTAAATAATTACAATTAAACGAAATGAAGCATGGCAAAATTTTAGAAATATCAAAAAAATTGCATATACGCTAATGATGCCTTCTAGAGAAACATTTGAAAAAATGGAAGTAATAGTAAATTTAATCTTTAACTTTCTGTATACATTTATTGTAACATATGCACTAAAATTTATAAAAAACATTTTATCATCAATCCCAGAAAATGCATAATGAAATTTTTGATATTTAGATTGCTACACCGCAATACAATAATGTGATTGAACAAAATCCGGTGGTTTTATATCTGCGGACTCTTTCTTATTTATGCGGTCAAAACAGTACAGCTTACTCTTTAGGTTATCAACACGAGAATTCTCTTTCGCCCTTTCCGAAATCATAGCAGCTTGTCCGATCAGCGCAGCAATACCCATGCGTTGCGGATGCGGTGGAAGTAACCGTGTGTCATTGTCGTTCTGCAAAAAATCTTATTACTTAAGTCAATATGAATGATTATAGGGTCTGAACACTGTTACATGTTGACAGTTCGACCGCTTAATAAAAACTGGTTTATTTGTGTAATATATGAAACTAATCATAAACTTCATAAAAATTCAAGTCAAAGTAAACCGTTATTTGGGCACACGACATTTGGACGTCCACGATGACGCGCCCATATGACGTTGGAACATAGACGGTTACGTCTTTAAACTGTTATAATTTAGAGGCATGCACACGCATAATATAATTATCAATTATAGTTTGTGATAGGTATATTCACTAAATTTAATATACATTATGAAATGTGCAAAGATAGAATTAAAGATTTTAAATATTTAACAGAGGCTAAAATTAATTATTGAACTCTAATGTTTGGAACGTTTTAGTCGTGTAATATTATAACAAGAATTTTGCAAAATAATTTGCATCCCTATAAAATTCCAGGACGCATTTCCGACTGAAATTAAATTCTTGGTCGTTGGAAGCGTGGGTCACGCAGACTCAGTTGCAAGCGTTTGGCCGCTTGTTTACAACTACAATTTACAAACACTTTTTTCTTTCCGAAATGAGTGTTGAACTTTGTTGATAGTGCCTGTAGCCGATTTCATTCCATAACGCAAATGATTATATTATATTTGCGGGATAAATAAACATCCAAAGAAGTGAAATCATGATAATAATGTTCGACACGATTTGACGCATCTGTTATTATCTACTATCTCCTTAGTTTGATCAAAATCTGACGCTTTTGTTTTCCAATTTTTATTGTTTTATGACAACGAAAACAATGTTGGAGATCTACAGTACTATGAGCAAAACATTTTAATGAAGAACAGTTTTCACAGAGACATGTCAGACGGTACCTTTATGTAAAATTTTGGAACCGGTACAAACTCGTACAATACGGTGACACCTCTCTCCTAAGAAAAAAAATGCTAACTATGTGCTAAAGTATTACCAGAAACTCATTTTTCTACAACCGAACTTGTTTTCAGAAAGAGTCTAATCAACAGTGCTCTCTTCGTATACGAACTGAAGAACTTAACTACGATCATACTAAATCTTTTACATTTACCGTTGCGATCCTACAATTATGTTGTCATATGTTCAACTTCAACCCTGTTATATTGTGATTTATGCTTCTATATTTTTGCTCTTTAATTTTCGTGAACCTACATAGTGCCGGCTTTGGCATATAAATTCATATTTTATCAATTCACATCAATACAATAAACGACATAGCAAGTACTTCAATTACCTTTTCTTAGTATTATTTTAGTCCCATAATGTTATATGTAAAGAGCATCATTATTTGTTACGAACAAAAAATGACTCAAAAAGTAAAAATTCTGGTGCTGTCGGGAATTGAACACGCACCTTCAGGACTGCTATTAAGGGACAGCGCGCTCGCCCATTCGGCCATACAGCAATAATCGCACCAACATTGCACAAATAAAAAAAGTAAAGCTAGGTACTTGCATTTCACGGTTAGTGCCAGCAAAACCGTTACGAAACAACTATATTTTAGGAAATAAAATATGGATTACCCTGTATATTCTAGCCCATGTCTTTCTAGTTTGTTCAACCACTAAAAATCATAAAGATTGCGTCAGAGGTTGATTAGTTTACTCAAAGTTTAGACAGCAGCAGAACAATTAATGGCTGCTATCTAGGGTAAAACCAACGGTAAATACCTTCTGTGTTCGTAGAACAAAATCAAACCGAATGTCGTGCACGCTACGGTATTTCATTATGTGTTCTCTGATAACATATTGTATATGGTGTACTAAATGGAATATTACGTTGTCTAACAAGGTTATTCTCGTTAACTATCGCGCGACTGATTTATTCCAGTTTTTACAGGGGTGTATCATTAGGTGGCATTTGGCGCTACACTTATGTATTTTATATACGTTTAGCTATATAAAGATGTTGAGGATAAGACGGAATTTTTCAATCTAAAATTATCGTACATTTGGAAAAAATCATTCTCTTTTTACGCATTTTGGAAACACGTTAAGGTTTTTGATTCAATGACTGTATATGTGTAACTACTCGAAAATTAATACGATCCGACTGGCTTGTAAGTAAAAGATTTAGTTTGAAGAGCACTCGAGCGATTTAAGGGTTTAATTATGAACCGCCCTTTCTGCGTCGCTTATTTAGATTTCGGTAACCACTATGCAGCTTACATACTATGAGTTGATCAATAGACCGGTAGGCTACCGCTACATTTAGCAAAATTTTGTTGAATTTTTACGAATATTCCCAACCATCGTTGGGCCTTTAGTGCACTAGATTCGAGAAAATACGCATTTTTTTATCAAATCTACCAATTTATACAAAAGAGGTATATCCCGTTATGCAATATTGCCGCTAAGATATAGTCACCTAGTTGTGGCTTTACTACTTTTGACTATGTCCAGGCTGAAGTTTGCGACACAGACGGTCCAACAAATTTATACTCATTTCTGCATCATAATCTATGGCCACTAGTATAATGGTTGGCAAATTATTACACAGCTAGGCGTGACGAATATGTTGTTGGCTATGCTTTTTGGGTTTTTTGTTTCTCCTTTTTTCAATTATGATTAAAGTCCAACATTTTATGGCAGTTGAGAATTAGCCGATTTAGGAGTTTAGTAAGTGTTGCTTAGTAGATATTGCGTTCGCATATCGTCATTTTTTTCGAACGACAAGTGTTCCAAATTTTCAATACCAAATAATGATATGCAAAGGATTTCGGTAGATAATCTGGTTGTATCTATTACCGGCTTTTTACGAAACACACTTGCTCTCAAAGTCGCATGATTGGAACAAAAAAGTATCTGGAGTAGCATATTTTGCACGAAACTGAATACGACAGTTTTACCTGTATTCGAGCATCGATAAGTGGCATGACACGTGTTATATAGGCCTGCTGGTCCTCGTCTAATCCGGGTTTGGGCAAGAAAACCAACGTCCACTCGTATTTTCGTTCCAAATTTGACACCTGAAGCAATGAATACTGGAACTTTCAGTGGTGCTAATTTCGATTTTGTGAAATTGTTCAAGTAGTGTAAAAGCTGTTTTTAATTATCTATCGGTATTTACTAATAAACACGAATTAGAGTACATTGTGTTAGTTGGAATTAATGCGTGTTCGCGTTATAATCTGCCCAAAGTTTGAAACCATGTACCCCACATAGAGTCAGGCACACTGCCGACAACAGGATGTCTGAGACACCCCATGTTTTTATAAATTTTTTCAACAGTAGCTAGGGGTATTGCCAGACCGTGTATTTTTTGTAGTTTTGTTCACTGTGTGCATTATCTCGTCAACATGAATATGGTCTAGATACAAATGTAACGGGGAACGCGGGCTGCCCAACCTCTACCTGCCGGAACTCCACACAACATGAATTATTAGCAGGCCTCCAGGGGTGGGCTCAGAGCAGAAGAGAGTTGCCGCCCTCTGGTCCTAGTGTTCAAGGGTAGGACCCCCGTGCGAATACGGCCTACGTTGCCTAGTGGATGATATAGGTCCCCCCGGGTGTGGCGACCCGTTCACCCAAATGAAGGGGAAGTGGGACACCTCCTTACACCCACACTATCGGATTCTGTAGTTTCCAAAATATCTGCAGCGGTAAGACAGCACCGTTGGTTAGGCAACAGCGTCCTAAGCGATATAGGGCGAGATTTTCTAATTGAAGTTGTAGACGTGCTTGCTAGCGGGCTTGTGATCGCATACGGAATCTTAGAACGCAACGAGAGAACAGTATTTCACACGTTTGGCTAACCGGGGCGAGAGCTTAAAAGTCTAGTCAGGTCTTAGCCCAACTTTACTTGAACGAAATGCGGAGGACGGTCCGCGGACGGGGCGATGGTGTTCGAGAAATAGCGTAAGTGTATTTTTAATAAGCACAAGAGAAAGTCGCAAGGGGTGTTGTTTATTTAGCCTACGGGACCATTTGACATAACGTTCATTACGGCGTTGTCAGGACTTTGCCTATCGCAGCCTAGTATGATTAGTTGCTAGGATTAGTAGCTATACACGTGGAGTCGGTGCTCGGAGTATTGTTCGAGCTTGGCGCACGCTCGGACTTTGCCGTGCGAAAGCCGATTCCAAAAAAAACAAAATGTAACTTGAGAAAATTCCTTGCGCTGGAATATTGGGGCGCCTATTCCTAGCCCAACAAAGTGAAAGCCGAATCCTCCCGGTTAGGTGGAAGTACGACGACGAATACTTAAGAGGGTCAGTGTATGTTAAGTCCCAGTTGAACGAATTGTTACGTAAAGCGGTAAACCATGCTTTTAATTTAGACAAATTTGAGTAACAAAAGATACAACGGATAGGTTTTATTTACAGCAATCGTCAATTAGCACTCATAAAGGTACAGAGCATTAAAAATTACACGGAATGTACACATTATGCCAAGAGAAGTCAACATATGCCAACAATGAATTGTAGCCTGGCTTAAAGGATTATCGGACTGTCTGGCCGCTCGCTGTTTATCACACTTAGTTTCGGCACATGAAAAAGTGTCGCCAGAATATATTGAACGGTGCCAACCGATTAAGATATCGACCCCGTGGTTATAGCACTATCAGGGAGCTGTGGTCCCAGTGATGAATATTGACGCGGTTACCCTCGGTCATTATTTATAATCACGAGCGAGTAACCAGTAATAAAGAAACAGCCCAGTAGAAACGACACATCGGTTACTCCTAGCTTAATCCGTGCCCCTACCTTAAAATCTGTTGAGGTCCAAAAGTCAAAACGCTCGCTAGGGAATCCATTTGCCAAATAATCCACAAAGTGCTTTCTACCACCGCGCTCGGTCTGCCCTTGCGCTGAGTGGCAGACCGGGAACCCATTACGGCTTGGAGAAACTTGAAAGGACCGATAATTGTCAGTCCGTCAATGAAATACCGCGCTCGGGCCTATTACAGCACTGAAACCGTGCTGTGCAGTAATAATGAACATCATAAAACAAAGTGCACTGCACCAAACTTATACTATAAACATATAAGCGAGCAAAAAGCCCGAGCGCAAGGTCAAAGAAACACCTAGCTCGACAAACTCACAAACAGCACTGAGTTCCGCGATGCAACTGTGCATCAGCTTTTATACTCTGGTAGTTCTTATCTAAAACCGGAAAATCGCCGGATAGTCACTATCTGTTGAAAGTTAAAAAGGTGGGACTGATAAGCGTTTGTTTAGAAAATAGGCTGTTATCTGCGTGAATATTTACTAATTTTACTATTACTAAATGCGATATAACTACTGACGAAATAAACAAAATTTTAGATAAACAACCTTTAGATAAAGAGAAACTTCGATAGCCCAGCGTTTGATTAAAGTTGGTCAACTACCTTTATTTGTTTGCCCATAGATAAGAGGTGGAGTCAAATAAGATCAAACCCTAAATTTATATCTAAAGGAAAAAATTTTCTTTTTTTTTGATAGTCCAAAAATGCTAGGAATTTGAAGTATATGATTTGATCAAATAGCGCAACGCAGGTGATACTTAGCAAAGCAATGCAGCTGACAAACTAATATATACAAAATACAATGATGCGAACAATATAACATGGCACAAAAGATATGAATTTACCCCGGCGCGCGGACCTGTATCATGGTTCCATGATGTCAAGAATTGCTGGTATGTACTGGTATAACGTGTCGACGGTGAGGGTTTTCGCCTGGGACGACTTTCCCTCACATAAATATCAAGATTTTGAAAAAAAACTACACAATACAACTGACTAATACACTGCATTAACTACAGACGGTGTCCGCCATTGCTAATTTGCGCCCAATTGGTTGCTAAGTGTGTGGCCGACACTGTAAACAAGAAATGTAGTAGCTAGGTGTGTGTCATAAATGTCGGAAATATATTAAGTTTGCAACTACATAAGGACAAAATTTCCAATCAGCGGGGACATAACGTGAACACCGCATACATATCAATATAATTACGCTTTTTTGAACGTCACCATTTCAATGCACGACAGATTTAGTGTTATAGTGACAAATTTCCGTTCCGGTTGTAACAATAATGTGTAATACAAGTTCGCATGACGCCAAATTTGCGATAACTATATGGTCCAACACCTAACGTCTTTATTATACTGCGATCGTTTTAGTCTTCCCGAAAAGTATTTGAAGCGTAAACAGCAAGGCTCTTTGGAAGCGTAAACACCAGGAATAAAATAACCGAAGCAGCGGTCAGAGATTATAGAAATCTAAATTCTATTGGCTGAGGTTGTCACTGGTCGCTGGTATTTCACAAGAAACCACCTCGAAGCTATAAGCTTTGAGATTATGAGGTAAATGAGCAACACGACCAACGAGCACAAAGTGGAGCATGCGCATGCAAAATAACAGTGAGTAGAAGAGTAAGACTAAGTGTCATACTCTTTAAATTGAATACTCTTTACATGAATAAAGTAATACATATACAAATTTACATCATAAGTTTCTATAGCAGAGGTTACCTCCTAAAGCTCGACCGCTCCCTCAAGCCAAATCTACACTCACACCACCGCTGATGCGAGTGCAGGAGGCACGCGAAAAAATTTACACCAAAAATAGGCTAAAACACAGTGAAAGTAGGTAAAAATTAGGGTAAAATTGGCGAAAAATAGAGGAAACTAAGAAAAAATTGTCTCAAAATAATTCCTAAAAATGTGAAAAATTTACCCCCACTCCCGCGCTACCACCTTCCCTCAAGCCCGCGGACTCGCCCCTAATTCGACGCACTTGCGAAACACGTATATATGTTTTCTCTATATCATTAGAAGCTCTACGGGTAGTTTTGGAACGAATAAAATATTTTAGCATGCTTAAAGCTCTAACAAACTGGCTAAGGAAATCAACCGACTAAAGATTTATCAAACACACCTTAAACTATCATAACTGTCTTTCGTAATGCCACAAAGATAGATAGCAGATAACTAACACAATTTTGCGGATCGCATACTTTCGAAACATTGAAGCTGGCAACAGAAACTAATAATTTTTCCTTCAATTATATATGAATAGAACTTTAGAATCCTACACCTATACATATGGCTCTGTGGATCATGATACTGCAGTCGTGTATGCAGCATTGCGTATAGGTTGCAGCCTGAATTATAAGGTTTTCTTCCAATTCGCATTTTCCATGCATTAATGTTTGCAAGAATTTAGAATCCATATGGCTTAACGCTAATAATTTATTACAAAAATGCCAGCTCCGGGCGAAAACCAGGAGAGGGACGACCGCCCTTTTATTGGGTAAGTAAGGGCTCTTCTACTTCGCCTTGATATATCAACAGCCGAGCAGAGCCAGAGGCTAAGATCTAACTGTAAGAGCCGAACCTAGTAAAACAGCTACACATATAGCTTCTTTGTTGGTTTCAGTATATTACATTTTCTGTTAAGAGTTACCCCAATTTGTGCAGAAACCTTCGCATAGACACGGCTATTAAGAGTCTTGCTCGTTCTATCTGGACTCTAAGTAGCGTCCTGTTGCGCAGCATAAGCCTTGAGAGCTTATAATATTATTAGAATTAGTAGAGTACCTCTAGTAGCATTTGATCCAGCTGCTTGTATTTGATCCACGGATTCCTTAGTTGTTTGGCTGCCAAATATTTGTCCTTAAAGCATAGACTACGTTGGAAAATATTTTTAGCCAATCACATAGAAATTGGAATCATAGCCAGTGGTCGTGTTTTGTTTAAAATCACATTCCATGTCTTCAAGTCAAACTCCGTAAAGCACATCAACGAAAAGTGGTCCCACAACAACTTTTGATATTTTAACCGTAAAATTACTGCAATTTCATGTTAAAATTTGACTGCAACTCAATTTTTGCTAGTAAACAAATCTTATGACATCTGCTCGGAAACGTCACAGTCTTAGAGATTTATCCACTTATGTCATACATTATGACGGCTCACTTTTACAGAAAGATAATTAAACACAAAAGATGTAAAATAGTTTAACCCTTTCATGCCGGAATTACTTTGTATATTGAGCAATGTTTGACAAACTTGAGCCTGATCTATGAATTATATCCCCACTGTACAGTGTGCAGGCGGTGTAACCAAACCGCTGAGCTGTTTAGTAACAGTTGCCCAGTTTCCTAAGAAATAACGCAAAACGAGCAATTAAAAAGCAAGTGCTTCACAACAACAACGCATCGCAATATTCGCTGTTTCGGTTAAGGACTGGTTTCGTACAAAGCTTCCCAATCTTTTGGATATTATATCGATATTTTATAATATGATTTATTGGCATGCAATAAGTTCCGTTGAGAAATACGCTAGGTAATACTGATTTCTATAATCATGATTAAGTCACATCCAAGCATTAATTCCAAAACGCCTTTCATTAAAAATTATATATGTTGATACTATACTGAAAGTTTTTTATAACATTTTATTAGGTTAACACAAAAATGTCAACATTTTCTAAATTAACTCCGGGAAATACGCGTGTGTTGATGATTGCGCTAGTTCCTGCTGTTTTCATTAATAAATATTGACATTGAACCCAAATTTTGTGTGAATAAGTATAAATAATACAGAATTTTGACTTGACGTCCTAAACCTATACTTGCTTTGTGTAAATACCAAATCATCAAAGTTATAAATCACACAAGTTCGTCCACTAAACAAAACATAAATACTCATTGTCTGTATTCTAAAGATTAACACATTAATGCACACACATTTGGTGTAGATAATATTTCACTGATTCCGTAGGTAGGTGAAAATAAATATATGGCTCTTATGAAAAACTATGTACTTGGCGGAGGATGGAGGAATTATACTTGCGATTAAAATTACTTGAACAACTTATTATTATGATCCACTACTAATACAGTTTTTTATTTATTTGTATTCCCAAAAACAAAAACCTTCTTATACTGACTATACAGAAAAGCTAGTCGTTGTTCTAAGATACCTGTAGCGCTTTAAGCGAAACCTTTACCCGTCTGTACGAATCCAGAATGCGATGTTTCGCTTTCATTAGTCGCGTTGCATCAGCTAACACTTTGTCACGATTGGGATCTGAAAACAATTAAACCACATATTGGTAGAACAATGGGAATGTTTTTCAAAGATGTTGCATACCAATTCCCACGCCGTTCAGCTTGGGCATTGGCTGGGCACCACGCGAAAATTTAGAGTTATAGATATAACGTTCTGCGCCCACTATTCATATATTTGAGAAGAAATATCTATAACGGTAGCATCTGTTTAAGACTTGACGGTAGAAATCCGAACTGACATTTTATTTAAAATATATATAATGTGTTTTGTGAAAATAAGAAAATTTTTAGCTCATAAAACTACTTAAATCAAGATATTAATCAAGAAGGTGCAAACCTAAGTTATGATAAAACATCGTGCTTGAAATGGCGAATTGGAATATGTCTCTAGTCCGGCATCGCAGGTCGGTCACCATATTTAAAGGATGATTGGACAGAAACGTATTTAGCTAAATATTGGACCCTAACAGCTATATATCTATTGCTAGTCAAACCTTATCTAATAGAAACGGGTTAATCAAGTTGTAATATTAACAATTCTTGCACTAGGTACCAGATATGACGCAGAGCCTGAGAAAGTCAAAAACAATGTCACAGAGTGACTGTTGTAACAATAACTGTAGTTCATCGTTATATTTGTAGTTCGTTTTCATAATCCAAAACATAAGAATTGCCAGCGAAACATCACATTTACAATTAAAGGGCAGTGACCGTCATGCGTAAGACAAGGCTTCAATGCTTGGCCAATCACATGGAAATTTAGTTTATTTGAAAGCGAACCAAGAATTTTTAGTTTTGGTTTCAATCGTAGGTTGTTTGAAACTTTACTTAACATGCTAAAGAATTTGATTCCTTCTTTGTGGCGGTGAATTGTGGCTTCACTAGATCTTATTGAAGTCTAATACTGCTATACCCAAACAGGGGCGACTTTGGTTTGATTGCTGCACGAGAAAAGCTACAAAAGGGTAATGCTTTTATGTAGTATTACCAGAATCTGTAACCAAGGAATGTTTTGTGTCAAAAGTACTGTCCTTTGACAACTTAGCTAATCCTTAATAGAAGTGAATTACTCTTTTACATAAAACGCCGCTCCCATTGCATAAACAATTAATTTCACCAGCTAGATAAATATATACCCATATCAATCGTTTTATTTGTTGTGGCTATAGCTTTGGGAATACACATGTGCTAATAATTTCAAAAGCTGTATCCGAACTATAAGTTAGCATGCCAAATTTTCAGGAGATGGCTTTCAAAATCCACTCGTGCAGCTTAAATCAATATTGGCTATTAAAATAGCTACTTTCCGAAACAAATTAGGAGTAGCACATCACAGTTCAGGTAAAACCCACCGGCAGCACGATGTGGCGGAGGTATAAAGGCAGGCATAGCCATATCAAAAAGTGTGCAGTGCTACCAACATGGATGCTTTGTGCTCGATCTTTGCTTGATTATGCGTTGACTAGTTTTATCTACTTGTTGTAAAATGGTGTGACGAATCGGTTGTTCTTCTATTGATTATGATAGATGTAAAAATATGAGCGCATGGGTTAAATTGGTTAAATCTTTAATTATAACCATTTAACGTATGTATGTAGAATGTTATAATAGCAAAACATAGTAACAAGAGGTTACATAGATTTCAAAATTTCAGTGTTCTTCACCGACAAAGCTTCCATTCTCTCTGCCTGCGAAAATTGCTCTATAAAAGTTTGGTTCACAGTCCTTCGGATCACATATTTGTTTATTTACCGCAGTCCTTTGAGCAGATAGTTCAAAACATATAGGTAAGACTGGGTATACAACCATATAATAGAGCATTATAAGGCAACCATAAAACAATTTGACAAATAACATACTGGTTTTCTTAAGTTCAAATTTGTTTTATCGCGCATTATAAATTGTAACTACAAAACCTAGGAATTGCAAATTTTGGACTATTTTAGAAAAATATAGTACGGAAAATATACTTTATAATAATATTAATAGATATTAGTAGATTTCTTACCCTTCAGGGCTAATTTATGTATAGATGCGTGAGTCCACTTTAGATGCGTACACTGAGGTTACTCTTTTCTTAAAATCACGAATTGATTGGCCCAGAAATTCACGTTCGTATTTTTTCCGTTGGTATTCACATTTTTGTGAACGCGAACATGGGATTTGCGGTGTACGAATGGAATTTGTGTTAGCGCCAATTTATCCATTTGGCACGTTTGTCCGCGCTCGTTAAAATGAGATTCTGAATCAGACATCAATGTTCGTGGTCTATTTGTGTATTATAGCAAAAAAGAAAAACGCGTATGGTAATCGCGTTTTGACTTTTTCGCGGTCAGCTAAATACGATGCCATTGTGACGCCGAAAGCGCCCACTCGTTGCTGCATCGCAAATCGTTTGCGAGTATACATAAGGTAAGATTGTGATTTCTTCGCATTTGTCACTTTTAAGAATCGCGAACTGCCTTGACAAAAGAACAGCACAGGTGTACGCACCTAAATTGGACTCAGACATAATTCAAAAGTGCCAGATGAGGTAACTGGATTTAGCAGGTAATCTGGCTTCCCATGGTGGTCGCCTATTTTGAAGACTGATTGTATGACAGCTTGAACCAAAACATTTGTATCAATACGGGTTGCATATCAATTATAAAATTGAACTTACTTTGTAGTACCTGTATATTCAGTTTTGTATATATTATTGAAACTTCTTGTACTTGGCACAACGTATGAATAGTGTTGTTAGAGAAAGCTCAAAAGCAATTTCGTAACTCGAATGTTGTGACAACAACCTGAGGAAACATAGTAATGGTGGACTCTGCTTTTACCGTTGTCAACTGGTGTAAATGAGGTGTTTTCTGTCGAACTAATATTCAGTTTTAACCACTGTTATCCCAAGTATATATGGTTCATAATTATAATCTGTGCTAAAGAACAAATTTAGACTACAACTCTATAATTTCCAACACGTTGCACACTACTAACTTCAGGCGATTGTGCGTGTTGGCGATTTAACAAAAACAAGAATTCCAAATTTGTCTACATGATTTCCCTTGCAAAAAAGATAAATATTATAACTGCAATTTCTCTGCAAGTCCATTTTGCAGTGTGTATCATAAAACTGTAGCGACGTTCGTATCCAGACTATTCGATTGACTAAGCAGAAACAAAGTATTGAACGAATGAATTATTATAATGGGACATTATAAATCCCGTTCCAGGTTGTTGAACATAGCTTTTCTTATGCAGGGTAAGTGTCTCCCTGCCGGAATCTACCAAGGACTATAAAGCTGAATGTAGCTAAACGGCTGAAATTGTTACGTGATTTCGGACACTAAATTTATAACTGCTGCCCATGTGAACATCACTATATGCATATATAATACACGAAATATATTATACAATATGTAACATAAATTAGACATTATATAAAATATATATTACTTTATAGCATAGATGTGGATAGGATAGATGGGTGGTGTGGGGGTAGCTCCTAAAAGTCGGACCTTCAAGACACACCTGAAGGCTCCGCAACTTATGATTCGTACGGTTTCGCAGTGCGCCCAAGGCGCGAGAAATATTTCTGCAAAAATTAACAAAAAGTGTGAAAACTATGCAAGTACTGGTACTAAGTAACGTCGTCAAAAATTGAGTAAAATTGGCAGAAATCGTGCAAAACTGCGAAAAATGTCGGCTGTAAGGTCTACCCATGAGGTTCTATAATCTCCCCCGGCCCACATTCTACCCATAAGCCGAGATACGTTTGACACATATGCTTTATAGTACGCAGCCGGACACTAAATTGCAAACTGCTGAACTTGTGTGCATCATTGAATGCATATTTAATATACAAAATATATTATAAAATAAGTAATATAAATTAAATATATTACAAAGTATATATCATGTATAATACATATCAAAGATGAAACCGGGTCACCATAATTCTGCAAATTCGTAAAAGAAATCATATTGGAAAAAAGGCGAATAAATTTCGTCTAGTTAGAGATATTAAAAAGACACAGTCGCCCAGTTTAGTGCCATGTTCTGGAAATTTTGTTGAGCTTTTAAGCACCTGCAACCGAGATTACATACTAGGTCCAATCGAAATTATTTACTATCCTTATGTGGCCATTTCGCGACTCTTTTTATTAGACAGTGGTTTCTGGCATTGAAATAACTCAATTGTTCGCTTTACTGAGAGCTGCTCCAAAGAGTGGGTGGTTTTTCCTTTAGCGAGCTCGCTCTAAAAGGCTGAGTTAATGGGTATCCGTCCAAAAAATAAGCGATTTATTAAATCGGCTCTCTGCTCAATTTCCGTAAGTATAATATCCGTAAGTTTCGTTTAAGACCTTCAGACGTTTCGTTTAAAGCAAATGGTATTGCGGTATGGGTGATAGATGAAAGTGGGTCACTTTCTTCGTTATGTACCCTGTGTGACAAATGCTACTGGTAAAGAATTCACTATTACGACGCTAAATGCAGCTGAATAGTTTAAAGTCATTTATGATAAACTATAGAATCACCTGTATGGGTTCATAATTTGTGCGCTTCACGGGTCTGAAAAAGGTCATGAGAGATACAAACCTTCAATTTTTGCTGGTACTCGCTGGCCCAAAAAATTTTGCAATCACCCCTGCCTACGCCTGAGACTAGAGTCCTGGGAAAAATTAAATACGTGTTCATATTAAATTTTAGCCATTTGGCTGGGTCTAAAAGTAGGCTGGTCATCATGTGAAGCGGATTGTGCGCAACGCGCAAGCAACGCGGAAGTACCTACATCAGAAGATAAGAGCAGACACTGAGAAAGGCAAAAGACATTTAAATAACGAGAAGAAAGGTAATTATGTTATGTGGAGTACAGCGCAGAGGATTTGGGCTTCTGAATTGAACCAGGTCAACCCATTGGCACGGTCACAGATGTGACCTAAAACGACCAGGTTCTATATCTGTTATATATATATTACACCTTTTACATGTTATATACAGTATGTTATATATAATATATTATAACAAATACATGTCTTAAATAATATATATTGTAATATAGTCTATATAGTGAAAGCCATGCATACAAATGTCTGAATGCACGGATAGCTATATAACAAGTTCAGAGATTTGTACGCACGGTAACTCGTTCAAACTCGTGCTATCGCACTCGTTTGAACTTGTCTCAAACGGTGCGTACAAATCTTTGAACGCACTGCTGCCTGTGCTACAGCTATTACCTGTATATTGAGCATATTTATTACATATATAATATATGGCATATATGATGTAGATACCGATATATATGTAGGGAAATGATTATGTAGCTGTATATTATATATTTTTATCTATAGTGTAGGTATTAAATCGCAAGGTGCCGGAGCCAGAGTCCTATTAATTGACCAAGTCAGCGCGCATGGCTGGATGAAAAATGAATATTTATCGAAAATCATGGTCTTCCCAGACTAATAGAAATACCGACAGATCACCTGTGTTGCAGTGCGCATCAAGTGGCATAGATATTGCATTATAACATAAACGGCTTTTCTGAGAAGTATATTGTTACACCTTCCAGGGTAGTCAGACCGTGTGATAGATGCAGTGTTAAGCTGAGAATGCTGTATTAGCCTAGCTGTGAGGCATTCGATCGTAACATTTGATAAAAAGTTTAGATACAGTAGTTTTAAAGCCGTTACAGCGTGCAATAGTTCCTGGCCAACACAGTAGCTGGAGACCATATACCCAAAAGGCTAATAATACCATTATCAGCATGAATTACACAGTAGTGACTCAGTTTCACGCTAAAGCTTCAGTCAAACTGAAGTTAACACGTATCCGCTGAAATGACTTCTTGGATATAGCACGTTTGATTATCGAAATAATAAACTAAACTTTCATTAATATTATTATATATCGACACGCCTAACGCTACAATCGTTTCGCTTAATCAAAATAAAGTCAATTACTTAACTGACCATTTCATACTCAGCGTTTCCAAACTATAACTTGACAATTTCTTTCCAACCTTACCTGGAATAAACGATATAACCGAATGTGTCGACCATTTAGAGCCGTAACGTGAATTAATAGCGTGATCACGACCGCTACACCCGGAATCCGAAAATCCAGTGTTACCTCGAAACGACGACATAAATCGGGAAAATGCATTCGACGAATTATCACTTTGCACTTTTGCCAAATTGTCACGATTATTAGCAACAGTATAATCTTGAGTGTTTTCATTTTTGACATGGAGCGATTCACTGTACGTGCGATAAGCAGTACGATGCTGAGTACTTGTTGGTTTTACCACCTCATGTTGCTGTTGGTAGCGGTGTTTTGTTGTTGTTTCACGACGACGATATACTGATCCAGTGCTGGAATCAGTTACTGCACTTGAAACCGATTGATTCGATAGATTTGATATGGTAGTCATGAAATACCTCGCTACTCACACTACTACATGTATCGAAACACATTTGATCGGATCATGGTCTATCCATGGAACCAAAGCTGTGGTATTCCAGTTTACCTAATTCTGTATAACATTGAATCTTTTGCCAAACGTCAAATCTTTGCAAAAATTAATCATGGAAATATACTTACACTGGAGCTAATTGAAGTATAAGTACTTACAGTTACCATTACATAATATAATGTTGAAAGTATGAATAAGTCACCTGTTCAACGCAGTGTTATAGACCCAATCACATTATAGATTTTGACACATCTACATGTGTTTGATTCTTTCCGTTTTATAAATTTTTGTCATTGTTTGCATTTTAAAAGTGCCACTACACCGATGTATACAATTATGTTTCCCACTTTCTGCGAACAGGGGTTAAATAAATAACTATTTTCAGGCCAAAGACAAGGCGAAATCGGAATTAGGGTTAGCCTAAGCTTTGCTTTGCATGTAGCTTAAATTGGAGCTACATAAAGCGAATCCGGTAACTTTTTGCTGCATCTTGTATAAATTATGAGTTATTGGATACATCAATTTCCTACTCATCATTATAAAACTTTTAGGCCAAAAACGAAATATAATTTTTCATTGCCGATTGATTTGACGCTTGAATTGATATGATATAGCTGACTGATTTAGAATGAGTGCCTACAAATAAGTGTAATATAGTGTTCACGTTATAATGTCCTCACAGGTTGGAATTTTTGTTGCCTGTAGTCGCGCCTCCGCCGTATAGACACTCAAGATCACACGCATGCCGTAAATTCATTCCAAGAGTGTACGACACACCCTTACCTATTAAATTTTTGGTTACGGTGTCGCACACTCCCTAGCTATCATTTTTTCGTGAGTTAATACTAACGTATAACACACCTGTAGCTAACGCAGTCTAGTATTCATTTGTGTTGTGACTTTTTTGAAAATTTAGATATTTGTGTCAAGAAAATATTCATGTTGACAAGATGGTATGCCGCATACTGTCAATAAAACTACGAACAAGACAGTGTTCTTGAAACCGTTGGAAAATGACAACACCCTTAGGTAACTACTCTTGAAAAGCTTTACGAAAAATAAGGAGTGTCTAAGACACGCTTTTGTCAAGGGTGTGGCTGAACTGTGTGGGTTTCCTAGGTTATAAAGGTTGCGACATTTTAACGTGGTTGCTGCATAACAACCCCGCCCCTCCACAATGTTTGACAGTTCAAATCTTGTTTTGCCGGTATCGCAATGAATCTAGACCTCCGTAAAAGCTAAATCAAATCCTGTCATAACTTTCTTTCAAAACAATTGAATTTTGCACAGTTTTGCAAACTGGAATGTAGCCGAGCGGAACCTGTTGCATTGTACACTTTAGCAACAGTCAACGAAAGAACTGTAAATGAATGGAATAGTTTATTGGCCACAAAACTTTTATTTTAATAGCAAAATGATCTGATCATGAATTTATATGACTCATTGTATGTAACTTCAATTCGAATCATAGCGACTGGGATAAAAAAATTTTTGTTTGCGTAATCTCACAACGCATCGTTGAACAAAAAATCTGGCCTACTATAATTGATTAAAAGCCTACTTTATTATACAACTGACATCACTGCAATAAGATAAACGAATAGTTAACTGTTAGAAAAGAAAAATCTCCAGAAAACATCAGTCCACCGTTAAGAATCTGAAACAAAATAAAAATAACGTGTTCTAGAGTCAGGCAACAAAAAGCATGCTTACAGCGATGTGAAATATATATACAATACTATATGTATGCATTCTCTATAGTAAGCCGCATTTGATCGGATAGAGCATCTAATTGCAAGATCGTCTTAGACAACGCACAGCTATCAGAAAAATACAGTGGGATTTAATACCCTTGGATTTACCGTAGGTTCTAGCAAACGTTAAATCAGCAAAATCGATTTAATCAGTGAATATTATAAAGTTAAAAACGAAGCTAAAAACAGACGATCTCCAAATTTGTACGCTATACAGCATCAGAATAACGTTTACATATTTTAATAAATACTATTTTGTCTAAATGGTGCGGCCTACACAATAAAATCAACTATTGTTGAGCACAAGATGTATTCAAAAACTTTATGCAGTAATGGCGCTGTCTCATTAAAGCTAGCGCCGTTTATAATAGGGCGCATTAACATGCTTTCATGCAGTGAATATTTAGTTCAAACAATATTGCGTTTCTACAAATATGTTGTGTAAAAGTGCTCCGTCATCACACATAAAGTAACTCACGTTAGTCTGTATGAACATCGTGTCGCGCTGCAATTTAGTTCAGACAATATATATTGTAAAACATTTGGAAACTATGAAAACTAAACAGTGCCATCGAATCATATCGCAGACAAATTACAGCACAAAAGTTTCAAACTTGGGAATAATTTTAAACACTTTAACAAGTTAGTAAATTTATCGTTAAACTAATATTCATGAGGCTTACATTAACTGTAATTTGCAAAAATTCAACTGCAAAAGGACAATATAGCCAGGAACGAACACACGTTGTTACTAAATTTGTTCCACTCCAGGAGATTTAAATTACGAATTTTCCGGCATACGAATTGTTATATATCTTAACTCTACAGTGCACAAAATTTCGCCAGTCCACATTTTGTCGATCAAATTGTTGTAATCGGTGGCGAGAATTTAATTTGCGCAATTATATATTACTCATATGTTTCCTCTGTATATATCATTCCATGGCGTTTTGATACATTGACTTCTGTCAGATAAATCTTTACGCAGATTTGATGTTGAAAAAATGCGAGTGCAACTGCTTAATGCGGCGTTCACGTTGTAATGCCCCCGCTGTTTGGAACTTTTGACCCCCTGTAGTCGCGACCCTACCGTATAGACAGTCAGGGTGACACCCATACTGTAAATCAAATGCCGAGGGTGTACAACACACCCTTAGCTACTAAATTTTTTCTAGACAGTGTCGTACACACCCTTAGCTACCAATTTGGCGCGAATTAACTATAACGGACACCGTATGTAGTGAATGCGGTTTATTAGTCAACTGTCCTGTGGAGTTTTTCCCAAATTCTCGATATTTGTAGCTAGCCTATATGAACATTGCTCAAATAATTCCGAACAGTGTCAATAAAACTGCCAGAAGACACGGTGTGCCTGACACTGTCGGCAAGTGGTAATACACGTAACTAGCTACCGTTGAAAAAATTTATTAAAAACATGGAGGTGTCTAAGACACCCTGTTGTGGGGTACATAGGTTCCAAACGTTGGGGACATTATAACGTGAACGCCGCATAAGAACAAGATCAAATCAGATTTCGATGCTGTAGAATGTAAGTTTATAACATGTGCCCTAAATTAAGCCCTAACGTTTGCATTACACGTAAATATTAGACAATAGACTTGACACAACAATGTCAATCGCAAAGCCAAATCTATGATGCAATAAAAGAGTCAAGGCCACAGTTTTAGTGGCCTAGAACATTTACGTAATTATTTTCAGGCATCTGTAGACCCGAAAATGTCTAAATCTGGTCGTAACCACCACGGAGTAGCGAGAGGCTAGAACCACAGTTTTTTGGCATACGGTATAAAAAAATTTTCCGCCACCAGTTTTGTCAATCAGAGATTACGTTTTCAATGCACATTTATACTATACATCTCAACCAATATTTTTTTACATGTTGGTCAATTGATAATTTTGTCCAGGACACTAACTTTGCAGCACATGATTATCCTTTTCATGGGTTTGTAGTTATACAAAATAAAGTATTGGTCTGTTTGAGGAGTAAAGTAGGTGTCAAACAATCTTATTTAGATTCTAAATTGTTCCCTATTTTAAACATGTTATAAATATGTTAATATATTTTTGAGCAACATATGAACTGCTTTGCTGGTCTCTTGACAGAAGCAACCATTTATGACGCTGAACACGTTTTATTGTGCACCGCTAAACAATTTTATTTCGTCCATTTGCGAAGATCGATGTTTAACAACTTTAAATATTCCTATCTATAGCCTTGGATTTCTAGCGATTGCAGCAGTTTTACCTGACATTTGACCGTTTATAAAAGTACAAAATTAACAAAGGTAGACACAAATAATCTTTGATAGTAAAATGCTGTTCGTTATTTGGCGAAATAACGTTAAATATTCTAAAAATTATAGACCAAAATGATATCATTAACTGGGGCCATATGATTCAAAAACTTAACTTCTCCTTTTACAAAACAGATGAAATTTACCGTTGAACACTTTGTAAAATGGAAATAATTTTTTCAATTATTTCATTCGTTAAATTATTTTCTACGCTTTTGTGAATGTTCTGATCGGATTGCTCAAACTGACTTTCAAATTTAACTGTCTTAACCATAGTAAATATGTGTCAGTGGTTGTCTGCGCAAACCAGTTGCAGAAAACTCTGCACGTGTATAAAAATTTGCGCTTTCAAGCCAACGACAACAAGCAATATTTCACATTCATATTTTGCGCATGGCTCATATAACAGAATTTCACACGCCTGTGCCTTGTCTTCATTGAGTAAATGATTAATTTTTGTAACTCCGTCAAGACGGTAAGCTTGTTTAATTTTTTCTCAGATGACTGACCATATGCTTAAGCTGCATTGCACAATTGATATGACCAGTATCATTATCCTGTGTTTCACAAATACTATCGCTCGTGTGTCCTGCTGTCATGCGAAAGTAGCTTATGACAAGGTGATAGATGGAAGCACTTGACAATATTTAAAGCAAAACTGAAGCTTACCCCGTAAATCAAACCGTCGACAAGTTTGATACTATCAAGATTATGATGTTTGGTATCTCAAAGAAGATCACTGGTAACATAATGAAGTTGGTACACATGTTTCAATTGTGCAGTAAGTATTATCAAGATTATGCTGTTTCGTTTCTAAACGAAGACTACTGGAAACATTGTAAAGTTGGAAGTAAACGTTTCGATTGTACCTACCAGTGGCTAAGCCTTGTATTTTGTGATATAATTATCGTTGATTGTTTTCTGTATGGATTCAGTTTACGGGGCGTCTAGTAAAACAACGTTTCAGAACGTATCTGTAAAATGTCTACTATCTTTATAATATCATCGTTTAATATATTAAGGTCGCCATACTGCACACTATACGAATTAGGTAGCAAAACCTGCCATTCTAAAGGAATAATTATTCCCCATGCCCTGATGACCTTATTTCATCTGGCTACACTGCAGCTGGAACTTATGCTGTCAGATTTCAATGTTAATATAAATACTGTGTAGGTAATAACTTGTTTTCAAATAATTCATACTATAAATTTTTACCTGTGTGAAATGGAATTATGGGACGTTTCGGAATTACTGAATACATATAGTGTTTGCTTTGGATAGTGATCATATGTCAACTGATGAGTATATAATGTAATCAGCATGTATCAAACCTGTCGTATCAACGTTTTGTATTATAAATTTAGCAGCCGGATTTGGCAAACAAGTCATAAAAAAGAGAATCATTTAGACATGCTTTCAATAATCCAGTGTATAAAGATCAACCTTACAACAGGCCATCAGCCAAAATTCGAACCAGCCTTTCTAGTGCATGGCTACCATACTTCCACTACATTGCAGCCCTCGATTACTTCAGGTGAATAGCTAAGCTATTTACGCTAGCGTAGTGACATGATTCACTCCTCTTCGCAGTCGCGAAGCGGGTAGAACTCGGCTACTTTACGATACATCGTATAGTGGATGATGTCGACCTGACCTAGCCGCGTCAGCTGCCACTATCTTACTAAGCTGATAACAACTTAGGCCCTGTATTTCCAACAGTCTGGATTTGCACTGAATTTCCTACAGCTTGATTTTGCACTTTCGTAATATGTTTCCTTTTAGCTTGAAAATTACGACGTATTAAGAATTTTGGTAATATAACGATATTAGAAGTAGAACAGGTGTACTACTAATGAAGGTTGTAAAAGATGTGTTTTGCGGGAATATTTAAATATGTGATATTTAAACTGGTCGATGTTGATTTTTAAACGAAGCTTATAAACAATTTTAATTGTTAGTGCTATCTACATCAGTAATGGTATCATTGCGGGTGACCAGTACGTGAAGTAAAAGATAGTATTTTTTTAATCATTCTGAACTTACACCCTCTTGATAAGATTGAGTGCACAGAAAAAGTGATCGCTCACTAAGAGCATTTGTTATTGCTGTATACCTTATCTGCACCACCGTTCTACATCATATTGTCTGGTTCGTGTTTGCCGCTTACTTTAAAAATTTAACTTGAGAATATTTGGGTGAATATGTGCACTGACTAGGTAGAAGCCGAACTTAGAGTTTTAGTTGAAATGCAGATAAAATTAAAAATTTAACACGACGGTGTGTAGTAAATGAACTGCTTATTGCTCGAAAGATGAAGGTTATCTAAGTCAGATATGTATGATTATGGGTTGGCACCAAATATAAGTGGAATTCATATAGAAAAAAGTTTCCAAGATGTCGCATTTATAGGACTATGTTTGGTTACTTATAAACTAATATAAATTTTTTTAAAAATTTTAAAATACTATCAGACTATCAAAGTCAATTTTTAGAAAATTTAATAATTTCTGCAGAATAGAATACTAGATGCTCCCGCCGTGACCTTGGCTTATCAGAAACGTCAGTTATGCATAAAATAGTAATTAAATTATAAATTCAAGATTTCACATAGCAGATTCTAAAAAATAAATACGCTAAGTCTCGTACAAGATATCTTGAAGTGGAAACACACAGCTAAACATTTCCAAAGATAATCTTGGCAAAACGGTGTCAACGCAAACATTTATGAAACAGTGAAATATAATACTAGTCAAGAAAGTTACATATAGTTGATGTTAGTGTTCGCGAAGCTTCAGTTAAAAACAGTCATGGTTTCTGTTTGTGTCCTGTTGTTGTAAAGCTGAAGAGATAGTGAGCACAGAAGTTCGCGTGGCGAGCCTGCAGTACAGTTGTCGCAGTACAACTGTATGATTTTTCAGCTCCTCCAAACCAGAATAGAGTTACGCCAATAATTCTGCAATAATTCCACTATTCTATTCCTAAAAGAATGAAATAGTGGGCATAAATGTGCTGCTCAGGCACTTTATAAGCAAAACTTTTCCCTAAATTAATGAAATAAGTAGTATCTCCACTTCAGTTTTTTCGGAGAAATTACTCTTGCGCCAATATCATCAGGAGATTGGGTTGTTAGATAAGAACACAGATACCGTGAAAATTTGAATAAAATCGGTCGTGTTTACTAATATGAAAGAAAATATAAGAACCGCTTTTGCTCCAAAACACAGCTTGAACTCTGGTTCGTACAGACATGCGAAAAGCTGTAGGAGTGAATTGGTACCTATAACATGACAGCCAACGATACACTCGCTGTAATAATTTTATGCCATTAGGCTCGTTCAATGCAAAGATACAGTCTAAAAGCTGAAAATGAGGACTGGCCGAAATTGGATTTTGGCTCCTTATTTATTTACAACAGAGAAATAGCATTACATCTACCATGATATATAAATTCGTATGCACTGTTAAAATTTGAGTCAGTCCATTACCAAGTTAGAGACGATAAAACAATATTTGGGCTGGTTTGGGATACTACTGTTTTTTTGTTTAACAACCGTTAAACAGACACGGATAAGCATAAACGTGTACCTGGTTAGCTAAGGCATGATTCGCATCCAACTAGAAATTCAAGCATATCCGATAATACGTTCCCGAGTTATAACTGTTTAAATAAAATCTTTGATTCGAAATTCGAAATTTTACAGTTTACAGGAAACACTGGCATTGTAATACATTATTGCCAGTTATTAATTCCGTTAAAATTACAATTTTGCAAGAAACGGTGAAAGTCCAAATATATATTTTAATAAACTGCATTACTGCGATGCTACATTACGGTATACGTTTACCCGAAAAACTATATTACGTGATATTTTGTCTGCATCGAAAGCTAATACTGACATGGTAAGTCTTTCGAACGGAGTAAGGGGCCTCGAATAGTGTAAAGAAGGACCCTGCTAGAATGTCACAGCCGCATAAACGCAGGCAGTACATCAATATATAATATAAAACTACGTTATACACGCTAATTATATATGTTACAAAATTCTCTGACAGTAAAATGGTTTACTACACTTACATAAGAAACCAAAAAATTGCGGTTGCATTTTGGAATGCTAAATATTTTAGTTATCGTATCGCAACGAATCCAGTGTCGCAAATGTTATTCATTTGTTAAGTTTTTTTTCGTATTATCGATTTAAAACAGCCGATACTTGCTAATAATTCGACATTTCTACTTCGAAGCAGTCATAAATATTATTTTTGCATGCGCCAGAAGTCAGTATTATATTGGAATTAAAATTGAAACTGGCTCATAGAAATATATACGTACAAGTTAGCATAGTATTTGTTCACTTTCGCACTTATATTCGCCGACATGCTTTCTTAATAGTAGATAAATAATTACCAAATTTACTAAGCGATTTTATGTTACAATTTTTCAAAGTAGCATGATTCTTTAGAGATCTTGCCTACATATACGTCACAGATATTAGCTCCACCTTCACATAACCATTTCAGAAGCATTTTCGCTAAAATGGCGATGCACTCAAAAGGGTCTCGCTAAGGAATTTTCTAAACAAGAAAAATTTACTTAGAAAAATTGATAAATTAGTTTATAAAATTGAATTGCCGCATTTTCATATTGTATAAGATAGAAATTGCCGGGCTAAAGCTTTAAATATATACGAGTGTACATGCAATTGTTATGGAAATAAAACTATCGCCCTAAATCTTGAACAGAATCTCATTATCACGAAGAAACTGCGAGAAATTATTACTGTTTCTGACAGTTTTGATAAAGTAAAAAATATCTGAACTTTTTCACATTTAAGACGGAGCTTAGTTCAAGCGTGTTTAAAGATTAAACACATCTCAATGTTGATATATATTAGCCTGTGAGTGACGACCGACTGAATTTCTAGTTGTAAGTCTTGTTATTTCTGTTAGTAAAATTTGTCATTAATTCAATAATGTAATACTTTTTACTGTGTAACAGCTCAATAGCTATAACATCATTAATCAGCATAGTCATATCTTCAAATATTTACTTGAAAATTGATGATTTAGCATTCATCAAATTTATACATGAAAAAATCAGCTCCCACTTGTGCAACACCAGGAACTAAAAGCAATAAATTACTCCTGTTGGTCGAAAAATACTTTCATTAATTGACAAATTTATTTGATATTAACTCCACATTCCGTACATCTCACATTTAGACGAACTTCTATGCACAACTGTTACTATTTTACTCTATAAGGAAAGCGTTCGAAAACAAAATTATCTCAAAAATAAATAAAAAAGTTGTAAACAAAATTTAAAATTATTAACTAATTTAAGTTACTGTTATATAAACTAATTAATTCGTAAGGCTTAGGCTTTTTAATGAGTAATTTATCGTTTCGTCAAGCACTAGAATTGTATCTATTTCTATCAACTTGAGCTAAATCCTGCTTATTTAGCATAGCATACCGGTTTGTCTAGTTTAACACCTGATATATGTTTAATTAATCATATGTAACCTATCAATCATTGATTTGTGTGACACATATACTTCATAACAGGTATATAGTTATAATTAGTTGTTGAATTTCAGGTGTAGCAATTTTGGGCAACTGACTTAATACTGCTCACTCATCAAGTAAAGGATATATATAAATTCTTTTTGACATCTTATAAAACTAAGTTATAGGATTGTAACCGTAAAGAGTTGGAATACCTAAATGTATGGTTTATAGACACTTGAATTGTTTTTAACTGCTGAACCCTGGCATAAAAGATAAATTTTACGTTATTATAATTGAAACAAAAGTTCATAAGTTCGCTTAATGAATGTGATACCTAATGAGATATTAATACGAGCACTATTTCGGGTAAAATCCATTTAGTATATTTCATTTTTTTATTTAAAGGAATAAAGGAAGCAAAAATAAATAATTAAACAAGTAAATAAATAAGCAAGTACATACGTAGCATCTAACCGCCAGCATTAGAGATTGGGAATTAACCGGGTTCAGCCCTCATACCCAACAACAAATGGACAAGTGAATGCGATTGAATATATAAGATATATCGGTATATATCGTAAGTTTATTTATTAACTACAATAAAAATGTATTCAGATCAGAATATCGCTGTAAAACAAAGCTTTTTACAGAATTCTGAAATCTAAATACAGTTCGTCGTGAGGCATAGTTTGATAGTAAAATACTCGGTATTTTTACTATTTAGTTTATGGCTATCTGTTTCTAAGAATAAGTAATTGCTTTAATCTCCACCTGTGCGGGTGCAGGAGCAGAATATCCTCATGTTTTAGGCCAAACTCAGCCTTTGTTTTTGCTGTTATCCTATGTAACTGAATTTTAAGTGATCCGATTTAGCTGAAATTTTTAGAGACTATGTGACCTAAGACGACACAGTTATCGAAGTAATACCACTCTGAGAAGCACTCACGCAAGAAAATACACCCGGGCAAACTTAAATTTGATGGCCAAATTAATATCCGAATATTTTGTTATTAGATATTTACTGTATATTGTTGAAAACTGGTCCGATTTGGCTAAAACGTCCACAATGCATGATTCGTTGTAACGTTACACAGCGTGAGATCATCAAAGCTTCTACACTTGTCCAACATGGAACAGAATTAAGATCACTGTCTCGGGAACAATCCATCTCTTATGTTATACCTGCACTGCCTTCATCCCAGTTATACGTGCACTTGGATAGAGCGATGTGACATTAAAGTAATGTCATGAAATAAAATTAAATAATCAAAACACTCAGTATTCACCACCGCAGCGGTAAACAAGGTATCAGAGTGAAAACCACAGGGGTCACAGCAGCATTTAATGGTGCACCTAAAGCTTCAGTGCAGGATAATAAATCACAACAGAATATTAAACCTATGGTTAAAAATGGGTGCAGAATGTCGATTAAATTACGCGGTAATAGCAAATCGGAAATCACATAAACCGATAGAAAGCTGCGCTGCAGAATTCAAAACTGTTTTTAAATTAAATATCACTGAAAAGACCTGAGGATAAACTAACTCGCTCAATATTGCTATAATAGATACCAGTGGCACATTTCCTCTTTATATTTAAATAAAAATCTTCACTTAAGCTCATTTAATAACATCGAGTTCATAATCTTGCGCGATCATACTCAAAAAGAATTATAATTTAAAAATACTGGAATAGCGAACTGCATTATAGCAGCAATGATTTAAAAATAGTTTGCAAAAACTATTTTAAAATAAAAGATTTGAGTAGTTTTATAATTTTAACCTATCCGATTCTGCATTTGATTTTAATCGCACAGATATGGAACTTATCCGATATAAACGTCGCTACTTTTCTTAGCGGAATAAAGTCCATATGTTATATTTAATTAATACACGTGTTCTATGACCCAGCTGCAAAACATCAATTATTGCAATTTTAAGAATTATCCCCGGACAGACTGCCTACTATCATAAACCACGTACTTGTCAAAGATGTCAACGATGAGAAAATGTGTCTGAGCTCGTGTGTATGATTAAGGCCATCGTGAAATTTACAAGGCCCTAATTATTTTGCAAAACACCATGTTGACAAACACTTTTTTGGACAGATATAAACCAAACAATCTTTTTGTTTATCACAAACTAAAAGGAATGATAAATCCGGTTACTTAAACAGCGACGATTGATAAATGAAACAAATCAGTTATTTCGATGATACCTCCTAGTGGCACCATAAATGACACCGCGAAGAACCCACTAAAGGAATCGATTGGTGTGTTCGACAGCTGGCACTAAAGGGAAGCACCAAATTTTTAGAACAATTTTTCTTTTCCTAATGGGAACACTGTGTCTTTTATGTAATGCTCAGTAAACGGAACCACCTAGTCTTTTCGATGACAGGGCCAAATGTTGAGTATGCTGGATTCTGCACGCTACAGGTGCCTATAACTCTAGGTTAACCGCTATCCACGAGCTAAGATTCAGCCCGTATTCGGTCATGACAGCGAGTTCCAGTCGCGCTTCCAGGGAATGTTGAACATGTCACTAGTAATATAACGATCTGTGGTTAGGTGGGGATTAAATTGTGACGCAAATGATGCTCCAGGCATTACATACGTAAATATATTTTATTGTACTAAGACAGATTATATTTTTAGTTATTCTCGCGTTATTGTGTATATTATTTCATGTATTTCTGAAACGTTGCTGTAACGCATGAAATAAAGGTACGTACCTCACAGGTTCGCACAATCGCCAATATAAAAAAGAAAACTGATTGCATGATTAGCAGTGATGAATTTACAAACAACTGTTTCCGCAGATGTTCTAGGAAATTTAGAATTTCCATCCAAGCTCATCATAAATAATATATGATTAATACCTTATCCACAATTTATAATTCATGAGTCTGTATCTAGACTCCAGACTACGGCACGTTAATATTGTCGAATAAATCTATTATAATGGTTTCTCCAAAGGCATAAGCTCTGGCGAGCTCATATCTATACCAGCAACCAACATTCAAAATACTGAATTTTTGAGACTTTCAAAGTTGTGAAATTTATTCTAAGGATTTCATCATTACAGCAACTGGTCTATGGTGTTGCTACTATCAGCTTAAAGTTTCGGCATGCAAAATACACACCAAAACATAATTCTGTTATTCCATGAATACAGAGGTACAGAGGTAGAGGTAGAGTAATTCATCCTCTATGTAATTGCAAATTGCGAGAACAGTTATCAGTATATATTCTCAACTATCCAAGCAACATGTCTCGTTGCTCATTTTGTTATTTAATGCTCAATATAGCTGTGCAAATCTCTCTAAATCACATATTCAATAATCAGAATCCACCACCTTGGCGATAAAACAAGTTACTAATTTATAGAATATATACACAGATATAAGCTTTACCAAATGTATAATGCAGCGGGCATATTTACAACACAGTTTCAGTATTAAAGTAATATGCGTAACTTTCCTAACACTGTTAAACAACCCCATTCCGGATGTGATAGCTGATACAGTTGTACGTGATTGAACACGAAACATATATTAATGAATAACCATTGTCAGATGTCACTTGAACATCATAACATTACGAAAGCATCTGTCTCTTACACGGTCAGTTTCACGAAACAGTGCATTAACTAAGCGATCTGTGTTTGGTATGAACCTCTGATGAAAAAGATGTCGCCAAATTAATTAAAAAAATTTCGAAGAAATAATTTTCCCTTACCTTTTCTAAAAGCTGCTCATGTGAGTGGTTTTCGATAGCTACTCCCATTCCGTTTTATGAGCGTATCATGAGAGTTTCCATTGCAATTCCCACAGGTCAATGCTTTAATCATCCACTAGGAGATACTGACATAACAATTAAAAGCAATATGTTGTTTGAATGATCATGCCAATCCTATCAGTGAACAAAATGTTGAAAACCAAGATAGCGGTGACATGTCCTAATGTTGCAAAGCGCCTTCTAGAGTTCTATTCCGTCGCTTCAATGTAAGTTCTAGCTATTGCCCAACAATTATGCCTCACCAGCAACTGCTAATATTTTATGGCCGTAGGGGTGTTGCCAGATAGCCAGTGTTTGCATCCAGGCATGGGCGCCAGCTCTTGGTCCTATGCATAATACCAATATGCTTTATGCCTGCATCTCAGGTTTGAGGAAAAAATTGGGTGGTGCTTACAACCTATTTTTAGCAATACTAAATATACAAATAATTTCATCAACGCAGACAAGAACTTGGATACGAGTCTGAGTTATCGAATGGAAATCTTATATTTAAACGCATGCTTTGCGTCAAAAGATTTGGAAAGACGTCACAGATTTGCTGTTATTGAAACAATGTTTTCTTTCAGTACCAGTAAATTAACCACCATAGTACCAATGTTTGGTGACGCGTTTATGGTTTTCACTGTGTTAAAAAAGAGATATCGACCAAAGGATCTTTAAGTCGTGATATAAAATAAATACTTTTAAAACATCACCAAGCTCACTAAACATAATGATCCATTGTCGAATGAAAACGAGAAGTAGAAGACCCATTTAAGAAACAGATCCTATTAAAGAACAAAGTGACCTTGAATACTTGTTCCGCCATAACTGCATGACTCTACTGCAAAAACGTTGCTATACGAGTTAGCGGTGTAAACAATTGTTGTTCATCGTTTTTCGATTTGAGATTACATTTAAGTTTGGATTCTCATGCGTATAATGTGCCGTAGCAGTATTTAAATATGTTCAGAATTTACTGCTACTTATGCAAAAGTTCGAGGAAGGAATGTCAAGATGTATTTATTTTGCCACATTATTATCATCAAATTTAAAGCCCAGGCCATGATCTAGGTTGCACCATCGTCATTTTCACATATCTTGCATAGATCAGCCATTACCCTTCATACCTTAAAAACACGAAAATTTATTTGTTTTTGTATACTAAGGAACGCGGGATGTCATTTAGGGATTAATGCCGTTTTAAAGAACGCTATAGATAAAACGAAAAATTTTCATTCTGGAGCAGAGAATCTGCATTAGAATAGAAAAGAAGCAATCATATTGTTTCCGTTTACTTTTCATATGGGTCAAAAATGGGTAATGGCGCAAATCAGTATTATAATAGAAACAAGGACTCGAGTAGGTGGTCAGGCTGGTACGCTTCCAAGGCCCCCGTTTTGCCGAATAAAATTGTGACGTTTTGTGTGTTACAAAGTAAGTATAAATGAACACACATTTATTAACATTTCTGATAATTTTCCTTGTGATAAAGTGGAAAATAAAAGAGCAGGAAAGCAATTTTAACAATAATGTCGAACCTTCTTTCAAATTTTGCCAAGTTTTAGCTTCTCGTTTTTCTAGATTTCCTTAGTGAAATTTTCTCAATTTTTAAACAACTCATCAAAAATTTTCGTTTCGAATCTTGCAGAAAAATAAATACAAATTTCATTACTACTCTATTTTGGCAGACTTACCGCTACACTGATCTTCGAAAAATCTGAATAAATCAAGCGTAAATAACTGTTACAATTCGGTCTTTTTCATGATATAAAGCAAGTGATATACCAAATTTTACTGAACCTGTTACACCTTGAATTAATTTGCATTTAGAGTGTGGAACAGTTATTGGTCGCCGTGAGATATCGCACTTTCCAAGCGATTACTCGGATCACTAAGGCTCTTCGCAAAGCGATCGAGCAGCAATATGCCTACTATCACGCGGCACGCGGTGAATTTATTTAGTACAACTTTATGAGCGAAGTTCATAGCGGTAAAAACAAGTACTGGCGTTAAAGGACTATTTTGACGGGAAAATTGATCAAAATTTGTGTAAAATTTGAGCTAAATGTTTGACCGTGTAAACAAACCTTGATGAAACTATTTACAGTAGAATGATTTTGAAGTGCGAAATAAATGATGAACATTGGAAGCCAGATTGATAGATAGGTTTTACATTTGAGCATCTGAAAAATTATTTGGGCCCTCAGCAACTAGGCTATTGACCGGGGATAAGCTTCTAATATTCGCGGAATACGCGGAAACACAAAATCTTTCTGCACTTGTATGGGAAGCAACTAGCTCTGCACTGCGGTTTCGTAACAGCAATGCTTTAATGTGTTTATATTGCGATGACATTAAAACTATGGTTATCATTATGCGCTGGCAATGACACTTTCGGGCTAAAATAAAACGCCTATTATATTGTCCACCTGATAGTTGTGGGAATTTGGGTTCGGCTCTAGAGCCTAGCCGACCCTGCTTTGATATATGAAGAGACTATGATCCTATCTTAGGCCTGCGCCTATCTTAAGATCTATGTGAAAACCGAACCTAGTGTATCTGAAAAAGGAATACTACTGTAGTATGCTATTCAAAGGTCTTTTATACCACGTACTGTACAATAGTCTACCAACAACAAAAATACCCGAGATTACCCCATCGGTTGTAAAAATCTCGAAAACCTACAAATCCTTGCTGGCTATTCAAAACTGCCTCGAAAGTTACCAGAACCGAACTGAGGCGCATCTGAACCGATGCTTTCCCAGGTCAAATTTGGAGGACACCAGCGTAACTGGGGTACTGAGATTCGCAGAAATGCTTTAAAACCATCTGAAGAGCAGTCGCTGACACGGTTTATGCGGGATTCACGTTATAATGTCCCCACCACTTGGAACTTATGTACCCCACACAGTGGTAGGCACACCCTAGACTACAGGTGTCTTAGACAACCCTGTGTTTTTAAATAAAGTTTCAAATAAATTTCAAACAAAGCTAGCTAATAGTTTGGCTTATTTCAGACGGTGTCAATAACCGTCGTTGCTTTTTCGTTTTGCTGAAGGTTTCCGGCACCCCGTGGAGTCATTTTACATAGGTCCTACAGGATACCCTAGAAACACCGCATTGGCAAGCATAAAACACCGAAATACTACAATGCCAAAATGAGGTATCTAGGGTTGTGCCCGACACCCTCATATTTTGTTATATGGTGTAGGTGTCACTGTCACCGTCTTTACGGTATAGTCTACACTACAGGGGGACAAAAGTTCCAACTGTTGGGGACATTATAACGTGAATCCCGCATTATGCAGAGGTGAGCCGATCCTGTTTGCAATCAGAGCCAAGCCGAACAAGGTTCGAGAAGGTAGCCTGGCAAGACCTTACAAATCTGCCATTCACGTTTGTCAACTAGTTACAGTGAATCCAACATGTCTTATGAATTGGATAGAAAGATCAATTTGTTTCCCACTGAACTGGATGAAATTCATTCCGAACACAATTAATTTGTAGCTACCGCCCATCCAACCACCAAAAACGGCGGCTTAAATATCTTATCAGCTTAAAGCAGGTGTGAAAATGATCACGCCATCATAAATTCTGGCGCAGCACAGACAAACAAATGTTTCCTTTTCCGAAGGATACCCATTAAGAACGAGCTTTATATATAACTCAGCAAATTTACGAACCTTTCTGTATATATTTTGAATACCGACTAACAGAAGGAACAATTTAGTCATGTCCACGACAACGTACACTAGTTCTATGAAAGAAGCCAAGAAATGATCACTACAGGGAATCACCTATATTTTTGCAGCGGGTGCTAAAAAGATCCACCAATTTTTCGGACATCGTTTGTTAACCAAGAAGTCACCTCCACCATAGCTAAAACTCTAAGAGCATGTTGGATTGTGCAGGGTAGCGGTACCTGAGCGTACGTGTACCAGCACACAGCTCTGAGTCCGCCATGAAGCTGCACCAGGTCGGTCTTTGCTAAATCAGTTGTTTATCGCTATTATATTGCCAGTCACATAAGAAGCAAAATCGATGTGATTGTAAGCTAAATATCATTGATCTGTAAATATTTCCTTGACTATAATATAAGCAATTGTTATGAACATAGCAACTGTCCCTTAAAACTAAACATGGCTTTAAATGCGTGCCTGCCACTGCTCTGAGTCTGGCCTGAAACGAGACCAGGTGCCCTTTGCTAAATCAGTTATTTGTCTCTATTATATTGACAGTTACATAACCAGGGCCAGAAGTGACCGGATTCTAACCTAAATATTGATCTGTAATATTCCCTTGTCTACACTATGAAAATTTGTTATAAATATAGACACTGTTTCTTAAAAACGAACATGTTTTTAAAAGCGAAATGTGTTCCTTAAACGCGTGTAATTTGTTCCTTTGTCAAAACATAGGTATTAGGGAACAAAATATCCAAGTAATAATAACTGAATAAATACAAGTTGAAACTCGCTAAAATTTTGGACAACAATGCGTCATGCTATCCATTATGTCCGTTGTTCTTTACAGTGTCAGGCGTTCAGTTTGTGCTGAACAAACTTATAAAAACATAGTTACGTTCCTGAAATGACAGCTTTGCAACCAAGTAGTTTCAAAATGTTTCTTTTGCTATGTTTCTTTTGCTATATCTGGGCGTGCTGGCACCGAATCTGATTACAGCTTTAATGACAGTTAGTAGTTATTCAAATACTGTAGCCAAGAGCCGTGTTGTTATCTTGGAAAGGCCGCCAGAGATAGGTTTAGTAACACTGCGAAGATTTTCTCGAGGAAATTTGTTGTATGTTGACGAAGAAATCCGTTCTCATCTTCCGCGTTTACGAACGCCGTGAGATTGGTTAGAATCTTTGTTCGCATGATAGATGATGTCATTTATTACCACTCTGTTACTGTCTAAAAATTGCAGAAAGCTTCCTGTCTAACAGCAGCATTAGACGTCGTGTTTATCAATTACCATAGCGTTTGAAGCGCGTCCGCACAAGCGATTCGGATTCAGAACCGGCGTTCTATACTGTCTGCAGTGGTTGAGATTTATTCTTCATTGAAAAATCGGTAGCTTATTTCATAATAGTTGCGAAGCGTCTTCCGGCAAGCGATATCCGCATTATAAACATAAACAAGCTAACGGCTTTTAGATTTAAATATATTTATCTGGATTTTTCCCTAGATTATTAACAGAGCCGCCACGATTATTATGTAAATTTTCGCTCCATCGATTCCTATCCCATTCCGTTAGATTTCCCATGGAAATTCTAATTCCCCTGCGAAGTTTTATTTCCTAGATCATTCGACTTGTTATAAACTAACTGACTAATCTTAAAATTCGACAAGCAAGGCAATAAATGTCATATAAAGTATATGCGCTAAAATCGCGCTCTAGATACCCATGCAAGTTATAGATTATTTTACGAACAATCTATAATATATGCAGCGTTCACATGAGGTACACTGTCCACAGCGTTTGGATCTTTAATTCTTCAGTAGCCAATGAATCTCTACAACACAAACGATAGCAATTACGCCCATAGTATATCACAAGAACTGATGTTATATTTGATATCATCTGGTGAATTGTCTGCGGATCAGGCTGTGCTTTGTTACCTTAGTTTGTTATAACGAATGCCATCAACCTTTATCTTATTGTAAACTGACACGTTTAAAAGTCGTAGCTTTGGCAATGCGATCACCTTACCTTAGTAAATATTTACTAGGCGCGTAGCGTGTATTTTACTGTTAGTTTATCCGACTGCTTATTGATTTCTATTATAAGTTTCTCTTTATAGCGCCAAGAAGATTTCAATTGACGATACCGGCTACATAAATTTTAAAATTTAAAGCTATCCTGCATAATATAACAATACAGACTAAACTGTTACCGTTATTTACAGTTTTAAGGTTTACAAAAATATAGGATTGTTAGCAAATGTCTTAAAAGCCAAAGATTTAACTATCGTTCAATCAAAATTTTTACGCCATACTGGCAAAGCATTCATCCCAGGCGGTTGAACAATACAAGGCGGATTCTTGGACATAAACTACATACACAATGCATGTGCTTATAGTGAATACGGTTATAACCAAAATGTTATTACAGTGAAATGCATATTTAGTTCTACCTAAATTACGTAGACTAAAATCTCAATGGATAAAGGTATGACACCTTCATTGGCTGCAGCTGGAAAAGATATGGCTGATGACTGGGACTTACAGTAAATATTCATTGGACTGAGCGTCTGGTGAATGGGGTTATAATGAAAATGCTATAACAATGAAACGTTCGTTTGGACCCGGCTAAACTGTCTAAACCAAAAGAAAGATGGATGTAGTAAAACTGTCGTTATAGTCAATTTTTTGGTGCGTCCCAAGCTATTTAACTGTAAACGCATTCTGTTTAATATATAAATATATCACACATATATGTATCTAATTGTAGTTAATGTTGTATAATGACACCTCTATTTAAAATCACATCACACAACATATAAACAAATACAGAAAGTATAATATAAATGATGTGCTAAGACTATGCTACAATAATTGATGCTTTGTGGGGCGCCGTCTTTCAAATGTACCTAAGTCCATGTTTATAAGCATTATCCAGCTGTTAAAATACATCGAAACGTTTTAGCAGCAGCCAAATTTCTATAGCAAGATTTAAAAACACATAAAAAAGCCACGTGAATTGATACAAAGAAAAATAATGAACCACGGTATTAGCCTCCTAGGCAGTATATGTTATTTAATGAAACGACGACATTAAAGCTAGCATTACCGCTGCGTTCCAGCTAACGTCAAATCGGTCATACTGCCAGACTAATTAAAATATTACTGAAGGTGTGTTCAGACATTCCGATTTCCGACTCAAAATTGGGAGTAAAAAGTCAGATCAGAATTTGCTTAAATTAATCACAATTTTAATACATAGCTAGGTTTAATTATTTCGTAATATATTCAGCTTTTGTTTTCGCTTATGGGTTTTCGCTTTTGGGTCTTCCTAATAAATTCTATTCAATTTTTACTATATTTTGCATGTCGACACCTGTGGCGCTTTGTATGAATAGTTTGTAACGTCGATTCAGAAGGTGCTACCGCAAAAGTTTCTAAAGCTGTAAAATTTGATGTTATAACATTTGTTTCTTAAGTAATGTATGTCTGCATCATTTTCTATTTGAACTATACAGATTTTCGGTCTATGAGCACCGACGTGGAATAACACTCTCTGTTACTATAGAGATTTTATTCAAAGATTTCTGCATAGGATGTTTCGTTGATACGATGTCAACGTTCGGACAAGATAATGTTCACACAAATTATTAAAAATGTCTGCACATTCAGGTATGAGAAATGGTATTTTCCGCGAAAAGGCAGCTGGAGATATAGGAATATGTACCCAAATTAAAGTATCCGCTTAGGCAAAGCAGTATCATACTCCATCTCGAAAGCGGTAGTTAAAATTATTCTGGTGAGGTCTATTTTAGGGCAAGATATTAGCTCAATTATTCGGAATCAAATCAGCTTAAGCTTATCTCATAAATCCTTGCATGGCTCAAAGCCTTCAAAAACGTCCGATTCATATGATGCACCATCTACGATAAGATCTCCAAATTATGCAACACGTATTCCAAGTGGACATTTCAGTCTTGTACATTTCCGTAGGCTAGACAGACATGTTACGTCTAACCTAACTACCAGATCCACTAATTGTTGGCTTAGCTTCACTGTCGTTGAAGAAGTCTTATTCAATTAACGTTAAAGTTCGTTGGTTGTTATTTACAGTTCTACAATGGTTACAGAGATGCGGAGTTTAGTGGTGACCTTGTCAAGCCAAAGTTGCTTGTATCATTTCTTGTAAAAGCATCACATTGTGTCGCGTTTGTAACACAAAAAGCTTTCAGTTATTTGGTTAAAGTGGTTCCGCTGAACCGATTGAGACAAAAACATAGTCCAGATTGACTCCCGGCGACAAATGCATACCCCCGCTATTTCAAATCCCGACAGACCTTCTGGAGCGCGTGCATGATATTGAGCTAGTTCATTTTGTCGTGAACACAGTTTAGGTCTACGTGTAGACACCTTACCTTGTAAATAATGCATAACGGCAGATAATACATCGAAAAATTAGTTATGAATCTTCCAGCCAACGACAATAACGTAAAAAATATACATGACATGAACTTTACTCTGTAATTATTTAAAATTTCGTATAGACTGAATGGTAGCAGTATCTAAATTTAACGCGCTGTAGGTATAATATATATGTGGGATTGAGCTGAAAGTATGGTATATGCTTTAGTGGGACATGTTAAGCTTACACGAGCTTTAGCATTTTAGAGTTTTGCCCGCATAATTTCCCGTTTAGCTGCAATACCTATAATAGTTTCGAGTCTGTTTTCTGACCCATGTTAGGTTTAAAATGATGTCTGGCGTTTCCTTTAACACTCGATCAGACATAATACCGCGATTACCTCAGTCAAATCTGGCATATTAACCGAAGTGATGCTTTATCATTTAACAATGTTGAAAAACTGTGAAAGAACTATATACCCATACAACAATGTTGTGATAGCTTTACTCAACCAAAAATTATGTAATGTCAGACATTGCTATACATACGAACAATGCTGCAAAACAGCGGACATAACATGAGTCCGGCTGCAGTGAGAACATTTTCACGGAATCGAAAGCTTATAACCATTGTTTAAACCATGGCATAAATACTGGTACTATTATGCGCTGATTGTATTGACCTTAAGGTCATTTCTACTAGCCCGTTCAAATTGCATCCGGCCCATCTCATAGAAAATGTACAAAAGTGTAGTATCCGAATCGGATGCTGTGGCGTGCAAAATACATACACATATACGATGTAAACGGTAGGCACAGAATTTGGTCGTATCGAGAACGAACGAATGCATTGTGACCGCAAATCGGATGCGAACGGATCAGATCGTATCGGCCTAAGCTGAATTTGCGAAAGTTATGGGCTTTAGCCTCAGAATTCGAGGCTTGCTCTAAAATGTTGTTTAATGGACTATACTGCTAACGCTTTGAAGTGTCAGAAGGTATCCGGGGTCACGCGGGGAGGGCGGTCGTCTCAGAGAGAGAATGTTTAGAAGCCCTCGGTGGCGGTCCTCTCGGTGAGTGGGTGCTGGAACAGTTGACGACATCCTTCTCCCTGGAGGACCCATTTGTACCAATTTTTCCACTTCTTGATACAATTTTCCCGGGGGGTGCAACAATAGGCGGGTAGGTGTACCCTCGGCGTGGTGGACAGAACAGGACAGGCACCCGGCGAGGCGAAGCTTCGGAGGGTACCCTCTGAACACCTGCTTCGGTATGTATAAAATAAACTGAAAAAACACAGTATAACGACAAACTTACAGACGATGAGGATTCACCATGTCGCACTATCAATATCAATATGCTTAGGAACAAAAAATTTAAACTCACCAAGAATCATTAATGTCATTGCAGCTATCGATGAGCGGCGTTCATTTGAATTTCGTCCGTGGCTACCATCCTTTGGCTTAGTTGCAACACTAACATTACCAGCTCCATAAGCCGTTAGTAAATTAATATTTTCGATACTTTCAGAATGTTTTGCCGAGCAACGTCTCAACAATGAATTGCCGCTAATCCCGCCGTCGAAGATCGACGTTGTTGATGTAGCAACCGTTGAACCTAGCTTACTGCAAAAGTCTTGAATGGATACACTTAGCGATGGCCCACCACATTTAGTATCAGCGTTAGATGACGGAACCTTCAGCATATTTATTTATTTTACTTGCAAACTTAGCAAACTATTTATATCTTAAATTTTGGAACTATAAAGTATCAAATGAAAGACTGAAAAGACTAAGTTAAAAGGGATAATATTTTTTATTATATTTTGTAAATCTTAATACAAGTTTCATAGATATAATTTTGACACATTTATGCGCATTGGATATCACATGTGACCCGAATATTGTCCATTAAACATCTGGCTTTGTCGCATGTACATTCGACGTCCATTGATAAACCTGCGATTTATTGACAAAATCAATCACGGATCAATGAATCAATCAATCAATCAATAAATAAATAAATAAATATAGCATACAAAGCAAACGCGGACGACATCGGGTCCAGCAATTTAAGCCATATTCCCGAATCAGCTGTATCCCTTAAGTCTTTTATTCGCCTATTGGAAGTCAAGGATTATAGCATATGGAACTTAACTCACAATACGGACATAATTCTTCCAGCCACCGCATGTCTCGACACGGCAATTTTTGATCACTTAGAATTTGTTAGAACAATGCACGGGAAACCGCCGCTATTAAACAAATTACAATTACCCAATTAACTCTCTCCTACCTAAACTGTATATTTCGTACAGTCTCGAACAAAGCTTTGAAGCATTGATTAAGCCTGGATCGTTTTTGCTACGAACCTTGTACGCCAAGCACTACGCTATTTATCAGCTATTGCCTGATGCCTTATGGAACCTTGCAACACAAACGAATAATAGATTGCGCACAAACGAACACCAAAAACATGCTCTGTAGTACATCGATTTGCAATGTACGCTGTGTCTAATTGTAATCTTATACACTAAGACTAATAGAGCATTAGTCCATATTTTGCTTAACCCTTTTCTTCTTAAAAACCACCTAAATACGGCTAGTTTTCTTTTATTTTTCTGTTATAACTTTACACCATTTTTATTTCTAGTTGCTGATCGCTTAGGGCTAAGAATTATAATATCTGAAATAAACTAGGCAACATATTTTAGCAGTAGTCTGTGGCTATAAGTTTTCGGCTTGCTGAGAACTTCATTTATGAACTACATCAATAAGAATAGTTTGCGGTTGGTGTTGGTTGTCGAAAAAAGATTTCTTTATCTAGTCATTTAGTTTTTTCTAGAATCTAAAATTGGCACCATAATATTAGAGGCTAAACTTAATAGTTCGACTTGTGTCTAGTAAAAGAATGACATGGGTTAAATCCGAAGATCGTTGTTTAACTGATGTAAATTTAGTTCTAAATACTTGTTATTCTTTACTCGACGTTACTAGTATCCACGAAATTTTATATCTTGTTTGTATTCATCGACCCAATACATTGAGCTTGAAACTGGATTTTCTACCTCTATTAACACACGTTGTATTCAAATTAATAAAACCGTGCAGTATAACTGCTTTTCGATGGGCGTAATCCGGCGGAAACTGTTCGCGAGCACACTGCTCTGCAATGTAAATCGTGCGACTTTGTGTTAACGAAAATTCATCGAAAATGAATTTTTTCCGGATGAAAATTTACCGGATTTGGGCTTGGCTGGTTTTGTTCGCGAACACTGCGAGCTAAACTATACCACTAATTAATCTGTGAAGCGGCTATTGCATTAAATTTTATAACGAATGCAGAAAAGTCCAATAAAACTTAATAATCATTATATAACCGTTTTCTGGCTAATTGAAAATGACTAAAGTTCTGTTTCGAACACAAGGTGTAATTTCTGGTACTTGTTTCTAATGCTATTAATTCTCTGTTAACGACAACCTCTCCAATATGTCCATTTGTTCCGTTTTGCGATTCGGTATCGGTTAATACGAAATAGGATGGTTGATGGGTGCAGATTAAGTTAGCTCACGCAGTAACCGGAAAATAAAATTTTAATTGTATAACAACTTTAAATTGTCTCTAACACTTCCATTAAAAATCATGACTTGTAGTGCTGACTGAAAAACTTACCCTTATTCCATACTAGATGCAACGCCGTGACGATTTGGTTCCCAACATCAATCACTTTAACATTGTACGGTTAAGAATACTTGTCCTTTGGTAAAGTATGGAGCAGGCGTAGCATCGAAATACATCTACATATGTATTGAAAATTTGGGACAGACAAGAAAATTTCAAACCATTCACAGATCTATGGGACAACACCGCAATAATAAATACAAACTTTCATAAATTAAATGGTATACATTTTAATACAATGTTCTTTCATTGTTCGTATATATCTCATCTGGTTTCCATTTACTATATCAACCACTTGGGTTTCATGAAGTATAAATCAGTAACATTTGTAGAAAATAGATATTTTGTGCTTGTTTGCTGGTTTATTACTTAAAATAGGTCATTTATCCGAGATTTTGCTCTCCACCACTTCGTGTTTCGGAATGTGTCCTAATAATATCACAGTTTCATATCTCTGTGATCATAAATTTTCGGTATAACTCAAACTCCTATTTGATAAATGAAGACAACTATTGTTTGCCTACGCTAAAATGACACGCACTTTATAAATTTCTAAAATTATATGTTACAAGATTCTGGCTATCCGCTGCAGTTTACAGCAAAACAGAATCTTTATATGTACACATTGTGTTGCTTAAATTCCAATTCGCAGCGAAAATATGGTGCTTCTCAGGACTGTGCGACTATTTCTACCTTACAAAATAAACGAGTCTCCTTCACTTTATACTACAGCACACAAGTGATAATTCTTTCGAAGCGAAAATATGGAAATATTTAATTACTATAATAGTATTAACTATCCTAACAACGAAAAACGGAACGAGTGCTGATTCTCAGCACTGTGTGACTATTTCTACCTTACAAACTAAACGAGTCTGCTAAGCCTCCTTCATAACCCCAGAAACACAATAATGCACAAACGAGATGTTGACGACAGCATTACGGCATATTCGGTACATATCAAACCATATGACCAAAAATATAGAAACATTCTGAACTTACAAGTTTCATAAAAAATTCCAATTTCTAGAGTTATTTTACCTTGTGACCAGTAACGTGTCCTTTGCGTGTTGAAATATCTTACTTATATGGTATTCCGAAGCAATACAGATAGTATAGTTAACATTATAATGCCCGAAAATAATTGAGTATCATGCTATATCTAGCAACCTCGAGTCTGCGCCAGGAATTGAATCCCGATTGCTGAAAAGGGGATACGCAAACCACTGCTCAATCTTGGAGCTGTTTTGATTGCCTAAGAAACCGCATGAAGCGTGGGAATAACAGTGAATGTGCAATGGAGCATTAGTTGACCAATCAAGTTAGTACTATGCTTTTTAATGCTCCGGTTTTGGTAACACTGGACTCTGTAATAAATTGTAGGGAAAAATAAAGAGAATACGAAAATAATCGAAACTCATTGAATAAATCATTTCAACCAATTACTGCCATTCGCCATTCAACGTGATACACTTTCTTTCCACCTTCGTCGTCACAATAAATTTCCGGATCTTTTCTTTGTCTTTTTGCCTCTCTGTTCATGTTTCATTTCATGGGAATATTTTTGGAAAATATCACATTTGTTCATCAAAAGCTGAGACGATTTGGCCAAACTGGATTGGAAATACTATCAAAATTTTTAAATACAGTTTAGCAAACATTTTAACTGAGGACATTATTGTCGGTAAGCTTAAACCGTGAGAAATCAGAAAACCATTATTTCATGAAATCTTAAAATAGATTTAGCGTTCTACATCGAAATTCCCTACTACAAAGGATCGATAAAACGATTCATTCTTCACAAAGCAATCTACATTAATATTGTCGCAAAGTGAGTTTTAATTTAAAATAGACAATTTTAATAAACATCTTTTGCTTGCTAAGCTGTTTATTCCTGTTGCTGTCGTTATAGAACAATCATCTACAACAAGTTATACGGAGCTTTAATGGTTTGGATAAATGAAATTTGAGTAATACTGAAAATTCGCGTCCTCAACAGAGGTCTTCCAGTTTTTCTCATTCAATTAGAATACTTCTTCACACAGTAGCGAAATATGACTGATATATGAATTCGTAGTTCTCGATGTTAAATATTTAAATTTGTCGTTCAGTATCATCGACATTACGGCATTCGCTGTCAGCTAACTAGCTTCAAACTCAATTTGGGCGATTGGAGCTCCAAGTGGACCAAAATCGATTAGCAGGCATAATACGTTAGATATTTGACATTTCGAGAAACTCTTAGATTACCTTCTACAAGATACGTCAGCGCGTTTGTTGGGTTGGACGATGTGCTAAAATAATACGGAAATACATTGTCGGTAAATTTATTCTCACATTATATATACATGATAACGAATAAACTTTGTTCTATAGGCCAAGACTCAAAATTTGGATTGCACTCATATCGTGCTTCCCCAAATGTTTTATTGGACTCAAGAACGTAAATATTTTCGGTATACTATACGATGTCATATGCGCTGTGAAACAGATCCAATCAAATAAATTATATTACAAATATAGTACAAGTCTAATTAATATAATCGTAATTGACCTAGTTTCAGCCTGAAAAATGGTTGCGGTCTTCTACCAAGAATAAAATGAAACCCTACCAACGCAGAATATTTATCACTTAAAATGACCGTTATTAGATTTAAACCACTTAACATAAACAATATTTTTGATAGTTTTGTTGAAAATTTTAGCCAAATCATTCAATAATACTATGTTACTTATATACCGTAACAAATTTTATATCTATTAACATACTTTGAGTTGTGCTTAAACGATGAGTCGTAACTACCTCATATGACCGTGTGAACAGGTTTTACTGGATAATATCGTTGCCACAGGCATCCTACCTTGTGTCACATGCAATCCCGGAATATAAGCTGAATTCGTGTACGTGTCACTAAATTGCAAACAATAGCTCCAAAATATAAGTGAATTTTGTCTAGAAAAGTGCTTATTCAACCAGTGACCTGCAACTGAAGGAGATAATTCATATACAATTAATAAAGAGTCGGTAGTAGACACTCGAAGAACAGTATTCAACTTAATTCATGCTTCGATGTATGCGCTATGGGGTCCAAATCAAGCGACAGGAGTAGCGTTATTTACTTTAAAAATAACAACTTAGTGCGGGGTTCGTTAGGCAGCAGCATAGATTAGTATATGGCTCACATAAGGGCTTCAGCTTAGGTTCAGACCTAGGCTTAGTATACACGGAACGGCATAGACTGCATGTAGCTTACGCCCCTCAGCTTCACCTGCACTCTCTGTGGGATGACGCGGTTTATCATCTTGTGCCCCGCTTGATATCACAAAATATTGTTTTGTATTGCAGCCCTTCGTTCTCCAACAACTCCCCAAAACAATTTTGTTCTAAATGTGCGCACAAGTTTTGTTGTCAAAAATTTGGGAAATAGAAGAAATGATTTAGGGCAGGGCAAATATTATAAATTTATTAATACAGAAACAAAACAAATAACACCAAACGCCAACAACTCATATATATCTAATGACACATATGGTAAACCTTAATTATGGGCACATGATCTGCTCTTGCTCACATAGCAATCTGTGTACCATTAACATCATCGTATATAACATTTCAACACCACACAATCCTTCATAATTTAATAGGTGGTATTGCAATATATATTTTCAGTCGCAGCTTTTTTCTTAAAAACAATCTATGTATATAGTTTGCTAATAATATATGAGCTGAAAATTTAAAATCTTATTGTTTTATCTTCATTTGTAATTTTCCGATATCACTTAACTAAAATAGTATTTATTTTAAGAGCGATTCCTAAATACTAATAACCTAGCCCATATATTTGAGGAACATGCAGGTATGACTGCAGTAGCCAGTTGGGTTCAATCATTTTTGGCTGGATTTCGAATACTTACTGCAGTTGAATATAAAATAACTGAATTGTCACCGTTTTCGATGCGTTATTACATTATTTATAATGACCAATTAATGTATTCGGTATATGCCTAACAATCAACTGGTATTTAATTCAAAACTTTCGCTTTGACAACTTACATATCATTCCTCAAGGAGCCGTAACCTTTGATGAGACTTAAGGAATTTTGCCGCATCAGCACTTATATACCGGAAAATTTGAAGTAATTTTTTGGATTTATTCATTAGATAACTAGAACTTATAACCGGTGTTCAACCGAATTCTATTTAGTGTCCCTGAATTCAAGAAACAAGAAAACGTAGATTATGAGATTATCGAAAAGTTAGTTACAGAGGAAACATAATAACATCCACCGATTATTAACATGGCGATAATGCTTAATTTAGATCGTCCTCAGTAATGAAATCACGGTATACAGTGCATCAGCAATATAAATACCAGCAAGAAATCGTAGCCATATTGTTTGTCAAGAAATTAGGCGTCTCCAAAATGCGTCCATTCTGTTTGATTCGATCTGATTTTTACGCTTTTTGCATAAAGAGTGCTCACATTACATCCGATTCAATCCGATTCAATATATCACGCACAATATTGTCAGACACGGAGCGGATGATGAGGTGTGGAAAATATATAACCATAGTCACGGTATACGCTATGCACAGAATTTGGTAGTATCGAATCGGATACAATGTGACCGCAAATCGCATCGGATATGATACATCGTGTACACAGCCACACGCAATATGATTGCTTCAACAGGTCGTGCGACACCTCCAAGCCATTCGGCTATAAGGTGGGTGATTTTAAACACTGACATAAAATAAGACACGATTTCAGTGGTATATAATTCGCAACATTCACGTTGTTGTGTGGTCCAAGATCTGGATCTGTTAATGGTCCTATAAAATGAGTTTTCATCTATTTAGCAATGGCATTTACTAGCAATAAAGATCTTGCAGCATCTTAATTAAAAAATAAAAATGAGTGTTATTTTTGTTTTAGAAAACTACAAAGCGTGTGTTAGGGGAAACATTTCACATAGCCTTCATAAAGTCTTGTTTTGTAGCAACGAAGTTGAAACTTAAACCAAAATAAGCTAGTAATGGCGCGGTTAGTCAGACTCCCTTGAGTCGCTTTCTTTACAGGCAAAAATGTACGTTAAACCTCATAATTTATGCTTTATACAGACCAGCAAGTTTAATCGCTTTGTATTTTAGGAACTTTTTAAACAACCATATATAACCGTCGTATTCAGGGATGCAGAACGCTATAATATAGTGGGAAAGGTGTAGCGGAACACAAAATGGAGCTCGCAAGGATAAATTGCCGGCGCCATAAATAAGAAATCCTATTTTTGCCAATTTTTGCCGAAAAGTGTGGAGGCGCTGTCGATACGGCATTAGTCGTATTGAAATCATTTTACGCTTTTTAGCGCTCCTACATCACTGGGTTTATCAGTGTTTCGACGTTGAAATAACTATAGTTTCCTTTATGGTTTCATGTGATTTAGGTCACAGGCATGTAATATATAGATTTTAATCATTTCTATTGAATGGCACACAGAAAAAGAGAACATCCATAAAACTGCATGAGAAAGTTATTCATTAAATTTCTGGAACAAACGCTATCACCGAGTTATGAACGATAAAATATAAGTTTTCGATCATAAACCAGTTGTGTTGACTTGAGCATTTTTAAAGATAAAACTAAACATGGAAATTTTTCATATATTGGATCTGACTGACACCTAATCAAATCTGAAGTAAACAGTTAGCCCACACCGAAACGAAATACTGTCTTACGTTATGCCACTTACAATTGTTGTAATATACATTACTATCTGAGAAGTGTTTGTAATCCGCCATGGAAAATTCAGTAAAAGAACCGTATTTCGATATATACAAACGTTTTATCATGCCTTCTATCAAAATACAATTTTTTTTCAAATACAATAAAGCAGTAATATATAATTTTCTAGCTAAACTGTCAGATTCCAGAAAATTTGCAGATAGATTATTCGCGCGGCGACTTGAGTGATCACAGCTGTAGTAGCAGCTGTAGACCGCAACACAATGCCAATTATTGTTCCGGAATAAACTTTATAAGTACGCAAATGGCAGTGATCGGAATTGGTTAAAAATCGGCAGAGCCTAATAACTGGTAAATCAATAGCCTATACATTCAGGAAACGAATTAGAACAATGCTGAGAAGGATACAGGTAAAAGTTATGCAACATAATGAAAATATATCGTAGCTACTAATAGTGATGATACTTGCTTCATAGTAAGTACATATATTGTTTTAAGTGAGCCGAAAGATGAGTCGAAGCAATTTAATCCTTTGCCAGAAACATCATACGCGTAGAGAATAGGGAGGGTGGGATTGCATTCTCCTTCTCCCCACCCCCCCCCCCCCCCCAAAAGGTTAAATAAACTGATAACATAGGTCTGGTCGCGGTATAATCATAATCCCATGTTCAATATCATCAATTTTTTTATTATCCTTCTAGTAAATTCATTTGCTTCCTCATTGATGTATAGTATATGTTTGCCGTTGTTTTATTCCACTTTATGTTTTACCATGACAAAAAATGCAAATAATTTTTTAACTTCGAACTACAGGCAAAAAACTGAATAGCAATTTCATACACACCAAGCTTTTCGCATCACGCTCCCACACCTCGCCCTCGCACCAAAACATTTTTGATTTTCCAATTCCCCACAAACTAAGGAAGGGATATGCTCCACTATTAAGCATACATTTAAATATAATATAGACATGATTTATTCCATTTAAGAAAAATATATATGTATGCCTAATTTAAGTATCTACAATAAGTAAAATGCCATAGCTAGCATAAAATTGTCAACGAATCAAAACATTGCAAACTGATCCAAAAACAAAATTATTCGTGAATGCAATTTATAAGTCTGTCTAAAAAGATATTCACTCTGTGGTTATGTAAAACGATGCAGCTGGAAAGCGCTCGGTAACGGCCGCATTAACCGTTATTTCGGCCGTCGGCCAAAGGCCCTCCGTCGGCTAACAGCCGGCCGACAGACAACGGCCGGCCTTTAAAGATTTTTGTGGTTAAAACGGCCGCGAAAGCCGTCGACCAGCTGCTAATAAATTTCTGCCGTTAACGGTCGGGAATACAGCCTACCATTTATTTTAGGCCGTCGACCGAACCGTAGAGGAACGTCAATTATATTGTACACGGTCGAATAACCACTGCCATCTCTCGTAATATTTTAGCTTAACATACGAGGAAGTCCGGCTAATGCAATAACTAGTAGTAAGATGTTTATATAAATAATCTCCTAACATCAAAAACCACCATAAATATAGTTGTACTTAATACTCTACACTGGTACAGATTGAAATTTGTCGGCTACATAATTAAAGTAGGGATAGAGATTTATGCAGGGTAACAAAATTCCATAAGCCGCAATACATTTCCAAACGGGTTTCCGAAATTCTCACACATAAACTTCTTTTGCGCGCTAATTGCTGTGGTATTTCGCGGTATAGATAACACAGGTCGCCTCCGTAAATGCATCTAGAAGCTCTTATTATGTGTAATACACACATTTCAATATTCTAATATGTAAATTAGACGAAGAGTCCAAAGTAAAATTTTGAGGAAAAGTATGACAATCGGGCATGTCATGCACTTTGTCTTATGAATAACGGGTCATTTTTCTGAATTAAGTGTTTAGTGTTATTCTGCAAAGCTGCCTGATGTACAACACCACATTCAGTACAGTTTGGCTATAGTCCATATGTGTTCACAGTGGGTTGGGGATTACCACCTAAGGGTCAAACGCCGACCGACGTAGGCGTGTAAAAGATTTTGGCTTAGTATGAGCAAAATTCTAAGAGAAAATTGAAGAAAATTGGGAGAGATATGGGGAAAAATTCGTGATACGTGATATGATGCGATCCGTAAGACACTTACTGACTGTCAGCGATCAGCCGGCCGTTGGCCTACCGCGTCAGCCGGGGCCATCGACCGGTGCAAAAATTTGTGCAGCCGGCCGGTAGACTGCAAAACTTTATCCAACTCTACTACAGCTAGGTATCTACATGAGCATCCTATTACATTTTAGAGGAATGTATTTATTAATCGGAAAACTTCGAGGAATTTAAATTACAAGTGCAAATTTTAGCATTGAGACACACTTTGTGCCGTTTTCAACATTATAAATTTACTGAACAGTTCATGCGGCTATCTCGTACTTGGAAAAGCGATGATACCAAAAATATCTATCAAAACCTGCGTAATATGTTTATCAACAATAAAGCGTATAACAGATATCTACGTATAGATGAAAATTTCCCATAAAGCATCAAACAAATAGTACGTGGACTCTAAACTAACCATAAACGTACACTGCGAATGCTTTCCGAGAAATTATAGAGAAATTTCTTTGATTTTTATACCGCCAGATATTCTTTTAAAATTCAAACAACTGTTACGTGAAATTTCAAAGGTAATTGTTAATAAGGTAACTCTTTATAAGATAATTCTTTGAAATCTCAAGGAACAGTTATTTAATTTTAAAATAATATCAAGTGGTACAAAAATCAAATAAACTTATTCTAAATTTTATGGAAATGTATTTTGCGTCTTGCGTGTATGGTTACCAACACACCATATCTGGGAGTATAGCTGTATGTTAATATTTTTTGGTTGAACTAGAACTTTTTATTCTTTATGAGAGGTAAGTCACAACATCAGTTGTATAGAAACGATTTGTTTCAGCTTAATGGTTTTTGAAATGTATCTTTTAAAGTAGAATAAATCAGGTACTTTTATCGGATGCCACTTTCGAACAGCTGACGGTCCCCAACGGTCGGATTTGTAAAACAGTCCATTATTACTTTGCAATGAAGCTTAACCTATTAGTACACAGTCTATCAACACGTGAAAACAACGTCGAAGCCTGAAGGCTAAACCAAAAAATATTACGTTCTGTAGTATACATTACCCGCTAAAACTTCAGAAAACTAATATGTAGTGTCATCTATTAATTTTATCGCATATTGCCATAACACTTGATATGTGTAGCAAGGCAAATAATTTTACCATCACATATTCCCGTATAAACGTATATTGCTCAATATAAATGCGTGCCAATGTTATAAAGCAAATCTTTGAAACCTACTTCAAGGCGGACAGTTGCTCGCAATGTATGGTTTTATATAATAATGGCAATAGTAACAACAATAATGTCGCGTTATTATAGCTGTCAGTACAACCAAGAGTGTATTGTATAAATTTTGTAAAAGAGTATGCACGCAATTTTGTCATATTCGTGCAATTTACCTTAACGACGGTGTGGTTGTCTTGTGGTCTGCCCTAAAATGTCAGAGGTTACTCTACAGGCTTCTCGGGTGGGTGGGTGGAGCAATCGGTTGCCCATCCTAAGGTTCCTTGAGAGCACAAACTATAAAGTCGCTATTAACCAATAATATTACAGTTAAAGCAGAAGCCACCAGTTAGTGCTATGCCTGCTCTTATAATTGGTTATGTAGCGTTCGCAGATTGTGTGCAGTCGCTGCATATTATGGCAAAATTTTTAAAAAAGCTGCTACATTTAATGCGTCAATTTTAGACAAATTGCTACAGAAATTGTGTCAGTTTTAGGAAACTGTAACAGAAACTGTGTTATATTTTGGAAAGACTGCAGCAGAAACAAGGTCGCTTTTAGAAAAAATTTCTCCAGAGACAGTGTCACTTTTACAAAAATAGCTACAGAATGTGTCTCTTTTAGAAAATCTGCAACATAAATTGAGAAACTTTTATCAATGTGATACAGCTTATCTAGATATTGTGACATAGTTCCTGATCTCAAAAGTGAAGATGGCCGCATGCTATTTTGTAGTATCCGAAAAAATACCCGATACCTAGAAACTTACATTGCCTGTGATAAATTACTACATTGCATGGGATGCCACACAAATCATAAAACTAATGCTGAAAATGTGAGAATGCTCTTTAGGGGCGCATATATGAGTTTTGTCAACTCATTTCATTATCTTACAACCGGTGATCATGCATAAGTCACGATTTTTCACCTAAATATGCAGCCACGATTTGTGATATTGAAATTCCGAAAGAAAAATATATTTTCAAATTTAAGCATGTCAGGTACTTCGTGTTTTTCGAAGTTTTCATTCAACCATGCCTGGGATTTCACCCTGATATTCAAGATAGCTGGCCGGGCCGAGCAGTCATCGATCCCACTTGGAACCTGGCTAAACCGAGCGTACAATGAAGCCCTAAACTATCAGATGTGATGTTTAATCACCATATCTTCTTGTACTGCGTTGTTCACATTTAGATGTTTCACATGTTGCTGCACACTGTTAGGCTATGATATCAGCATTCGTTACACTGCAGTTGTTATATTATGATACCAACTTTATCGGTAGCTACAAGTATCGCGCAACAATTTACATTTTTGAACGATGCCTTTAGCGAGAATAGCCTACATGACATGTATCTACATTATTTGAAGTTGCACGCCATCTGTAATTCCAACGAATGCTACTGCATGGTGCTTTTAGGAAAAGTTATATCGTTGCATTGTTGTTGTAACGAAAACGAAATTAGCTGTAGGACAGTGCAACAAAAATACGGAAATCCGCGCAACAGGTCTGTTACGAACATAAATTTTTAGTCCTTGTGGTGTAAGCCGAAAATCGACCACATCGTCTGTAAATGTAAAGTACTGATTATGACAAAGTATGATACTGTTCTGCACAAAATTTTAATGAATTCTTGGTACAACTATATGTAATACATATGTGATACTTGTGTAGTGTTAACAGTAAACAGAACAGTTTTTACATTAGTCCCGTCATACCACAATTGGTAAATGAAAATACTACATCGAGATCTATGACTTTCGCACTTAGTGATTTCAAGTTTTTAACTATATTGCCGGTAATTTTTACGAGTTTTATCCTATACTTAATACTTAATAGTACAGTTAACCCTTTGAAACCCGAATTATTTAGTCTTTTCAGTAAATTTGAGTTAGCATCAGCATCCGAACCGAGTTGCATGATTTCAAGCCACGTACGTAAATTATTGTGAACAGTTGCACAGTTGCATACAGAAGCTTGCAAAGTGAACGCACATCCAAATGAAGTTATTATAGAGTTGAAGAGCGAGGAAGGGAAGGGGAGTACGAACAAAATTATCAAATAACCACGGCTTGATAGCGGGACGGGTAAGCTTGAGATATGTAGAATAAATGTTGTATGGAAACAAGATGGCTGATTGCAAAAAACGGGAGAAAAGTTTTTGATGGGCTCTACAACTAAAAACTTTTTTGGGCTCTGGAAAGAGGCTCCACAACCAGGCGGTTGCAAATTATAGCTGGTGATGATAAAATTTGAGCAGGCTTACCCCTATAGTTTGTGCTTGATCTGACTTATTCCTTCATAAGAGAAGCTGTTAGTGTAACGGTTATATCGTAAGATAACACGCATTAAAAATATTTGCGCCAAGACTGTCCAACAACAATAAAGTTACGCGTCCAAATCAACAAAATTCGGGATGATTGTTGGCTGGAACATAGTGCTTTTTAGCAAATGCTACCCAAGATGTGGAGATATATGCAAGCATTTATGTCACGTTTCCTTAGGCATCCTTGAGTATAAAAATTAATTAATCAATTGATTTATAATTTTAATAATGATAGCTTGATTAATTAATTAATTAAGCAATCAGTCAATAAAGCACGCCGTCCAGTGTTCTAAATTACGGAGCACCGTGTAGCGTCGCTGTAGCACTGACCTTTCATCATAAGATCCCTGGGACCCATATAACAGCTTCGCGGAAGGGTTTTTGAATTAGGGGGGTAGAAGCCTTCGGGGGAGAGGTCTTCGATGGTGCTGAAAAAAGTTGACGACCTCCCTCGTCGACGAACCATTTTTGCAGATTGTACCCCGTTTTTGACAATTTTCACCCTAGTTGCGCCACATTGTGGTATAATTTTCCGCGCCACTTCGGTATGGGACGGTGCGGAGCATCAGGGGGTATGGGAGGGTTGACAAGGGCCTCGGGGTAGGTGCTAGACCAGAGCGTAGGGGTGGAGGTAGGGTAAACGAGGGCTTCAGGGGTGAGACACTAGCCTCGGGGGGTTCTGGTCCTGAACCCGTGCTGCGGCATGCATGATCTATACGAATAATTCTAATCAAAGATGTACTAAATATAAATTTTTTTTCGCTCACGTTTGTTGGTTCCACCGGTATTGAAATCCGCACATTTGGAAATTGCTTATGCACCGGCATTTTGAAGCAAGCTAAATATTGTAATTAATAATTTAACTTACCAGTAATAATCGACAAATACGGTTTGCTTCGTGAGCTATCGTTGACCGACAAGAATATGCTAAACATTGCCTCGCAAATATGAAGTCGTAAAGAAGCTAATGCTATTTATTACTATACCATTTATGGTGCATTAAATTTTTATTGCTATTCCATAATGATAACCTAAAATACATGAAACGATTCGTTACATTTTTGAGCGCTGTAAACTGCTATAAGCACTCTAATACAACAAAAGCTATGAAGGCTTTTGACGGAACTGGGTTCACGAAAAGGGCAGCCATATGTAGGTGCTTTGTCAACCCAAAATGTTTGTCTTTTTAAAGCTACTGGCGGCGAGCAGTGTGAAGGTTACGTAACGACATCGAAACCCTTAATTATTGATAGAATTTTAAAATCATTATAACTTAGAACCGTAGCTAACCAGAACCAGAACTAACAGAGCTAACCAGAACAGTAGTATAATGCTCAGTTAAAGGCGACACTGAACAAGTGGCCAAATTTTAGTGTGTCATTTGCGCGTGGCTGGCAGCTACTTATATTTTAAATTCGTCGATATACATGGATACCCACACGCTGTGGCTAAAGCAATTAATGTACGAGAACATTTTAATTTCAGCAATCCATACACATGGTGCTGTAAATTCTACATTAGCAAACAGTGCTGAACTGTGACGCATAATGTCTATTCCGAAATTGATAATGTCAGGTTCGTGAAAAACTGCAAACTTTGAAATATTGAATGCAAAATGGAGCACGCGTTCATCGCCTTCAGTCTTTCAAAGTTTGCAGTTTTCTACAACGCTCACATAATTAATTTCGGCATATGCATTATACGTCATAAGGCTACATTGTTTGCCAGTTAGAATTTACGATATAAAGTGCACGGATTAGCGAAATTCAAACGTTTTCGCATATGAATTACTGTAACAGCTGCGTTCATGTTATAAAGTTTGAAGCTAAAACGTAATATAAAGTGTGCAATCGTGACAAATATTATGACAATTTTATTGTCAAAATTGTGACAATATTTGTAACACAAATTAAATTGTGACAATATTTAATTGTTCCAGCGAACTTGTGTGCGTAAAATAATTTATAGAGTAACGTTTAACATAAAGGCTACATTATTGAAGCCCTGCCATATTTCATACGTCACAAGCCTTGCCATATTTCATACGTCCCATTATTCAAAAATTCATGAAACCAGTTTCATAATCACAGATATAATTGATCGCTACTGTACAACCGTCGACATTTTACAACACTGAAAAATGGATTTTGCCCATTTTATAGACAGTCATTAAAAGATTAATTTATACTAAATCTGGCATTAGTATCACTGTACCGTTTAGATCAGAACCCAATATAACAAGCCTAAAAGAATAGAGTAGCATACAACGAAGACAAAGTAAATATTAGTTACTATACGCGCAGCCATCAATAATCCTGTATAAGTAAATCAACGCCGATATCAAAATGTGTGCAGTAGCCTAATTCAACGTGCCATAAACGTCAAGGTCGGCTAGGTAGTTAAAACTATATTAGTGGTAGATCGTGACCTTACTCGCAGATCTACAAAACTTGCATGCTATTTTTCGATATAAGTAAGCCAAAGCCAAAATTTTTGGCACGAGAATTTAATACTAACATAGCACAACGGCAATAACAATATAAGGGATATATACACCGTTTCAATCCAGGCAATGCTCAGCTCCAACGAACCAGTCGAAATTCGAAAAAACACATCTACGTACTTTTTGAATACTTTTGCATGTGGATACTTAACGAAACGGCCATTCAGAATTACCGTTCTGACTCTGCTCTACCTAATGTAAACTATATACAATTCATCAATTTCCCTTATCTTATCCCTTTCCGCCTGAATTTGTTTTTTTCACAAACGTTGAAAAAATTTTTGCCACGGCGGCGGATTAACCATGGTGTGCTGTAATGACAGCCCTATACGTTAGCCACTACACTATTTATGAGCTGTTGCCCGGTTGCTTAAGGAACCTTACAAATCGAGCTAACAACAACGTACGTGCAAATACACGCTCCACGACAAGCTCAGTTATTGTCGGCATGTATGCTGGCACAAACGTGTGATTTTATTCGGCAAAAAGTTAAGCATATTTTGTACCGGGCATTAATAAAAGCAGAACATTTAGCAATTCACTAAGATGCGCACGTGCTATTATAGGTAGGTGCTGCAATTTTGACAAGATACTCAAATCTATACTCCGTTCGGATGTAGCATTCAATTACTGTGGCACTTGTGGCAAATTCTAATTGCATATAACAAATGTAATCCCGTGCATAACTACTTAAAGCGGAGCTTTTTCTGCATTGGATTCTCCCAAGTCCCAAATAATTTTTAATTTCTAATTTCAGATATAAACATTGCAAAATCCGTTATATATTATCAATAATAGTTGCTGGAAGAGTACAACAGCACATTCGGGATCATACGTGTTGTAAAGTTCATTATAACTTAGGACTTCGTAAGTTATATACTTTTGTTAGTTACAAGATCACGTGCATGTATAACTTATATAGCGGAAGCACACAATTAACTTCTTCAATTTTCAGACTTTTATCAAAAAAGGGCGAATACTTGTTCTTGGGTCAAGGCAAGCTAATTGTTGCTGTGGTAGCTGTATCTTTACAATAAACTAGTTAGCTTGGTTTATGGTTCAGCAAAAAACCTCACATACGCATTTTCGTCAGTCGTAGCATTTAAACTAATTATTATTTTAGCTATTTTAATTGGTTACTCGTTAAAAGGGATGTTTCTAAACCCAAAGGTCTAAGAGGAGCATCTAGTAGCTGCAAACATTACCAGTTGTTTCGGGACAAAATTGTTACAAAAACGATTATGCGCAGTCTTATTCACGTCATGGTATTAACGACTATCTACTATTTCAAACGTATTTCATTTTTTATGTTAAACATAGATATAGCAAAATTCGAAATGCTTATTAGTGGAGTCATGAGATATGCAATACGGTCTTAGTTTGTTGAAAATAGCTGCAAATATTTGCAATAGAAATGAATATTTGCAAAAGCTGCGCAATAAAATTAATTTCTCTTAATTATTTGTTATGCGTTGTTCACAGAGAAATGTGTGCATTTACGCGCCATGGTCAGCATATACACACGTGTGCGTGGAAACATTACATTCGATACTATGTAACAATCTTCGTGAGTTGTTACCCAAAGCAAGTTCTGTGTAACAACTTTGGTGCATCGTTACGCAAAAGTGAACATTGCTGATATTTTTACGTCGAATGTTGTTACGTGAACTCGCAACTTTATACAACAATCGAATATTGTTACAAATAGTCTTTACCATACATACTCAAGTCCGAAGTCTCAGTGGTGGGGGATGGTAGCCGAGCCACTGGGGCGGGAGATGGGCCTTCGGCCTTCTAGTGGTGGGGAGGGTGTTGCGGAGCTTCAGGCAGATCGGGCTGTCTCCGGTTGGTGGAGGTAATCCGCATCACCGCAGGGGAGTCCGAGCCTCATAAGGATAATCCCGCTCTTCGCCTATTTCCGCTAAAGGCATATCATGTGATCAGCATGTTATTTCGGCGTTGCATAAATTGCGACATTGACTCTTTGTTGCGCGCGTACGTACCATATGTGGGTCCTATTATACAGTATACGAGCGAGGCTCCGTCGCCCAGCCATATGTTGGAAATTGACAAAATTGAAACTATGCATGCTCTATAGTGCATATACAGTTTCAGATCCCTGGGGGAAATGCCGATAACTTCCTCCAATGGGCGGCAGCCCCATTTTCCTGAAGTTCCGCAACCCCTTCGGCATTCCGCTGACCCGCTTCGAGGCCAAAAACTGATCTCCCGCCCCGTGCCACGGATACCATCCTCCATTAAGTGAGACCTCGGACCTTGAGTATGTATGATTCGTAACGACATTCGATTGTTTTCTATAAAACTGCGAGTGCACGTAACAGCCTTCGACGGTAACAACATTAGCAATCTTTTTATATACAATAACTTATGCGTAACAACGCACCAAAATTGTTACGCACGACTGCTTGCGTAACAACTCACGAAGGTTAATGAAACGCCGCCAACCATCCTATTTTGTAATAACCGATGTCGAATCGCAAAACCTTGTAAAAGAAAAAATATCATTCGGTTTCTCGTTAGCCGATAATTGACAAAATTAAATCCAAGTGTCAGAAATTATGCCTTGCGCTTGAATATACTTTTGGCATTTTCAATTTGCAGAAATCTGCTTCCCTAATGCCTAATCATTTAAATACTGATTATTCAGTGTTCACGAACAAATTTAGTGCAAAACTTACGTCACAGCAAATCGATCCTATAGTTAATCTCTTGGTGTTCTCGAATAAAACCGGTCTAACTCATATTCGACAAATTTTCTGTCTCAAAAATATGGGCGATTTTGCTAAAATTTTCGAGAACACAAAATGACTAGATTTCAATCGCGAGCAATGTGTTCTGTGCCAGATTTTGATTGACCAAAACACGTTCCGCACCAATTTTTATGCAAAGTTACAAAATAGGAAGGTTAGTGGGGTCACCTTAAGTTTACTCGCTCACGAGCATCCGAAGCTTGACAACTTCCTGCCTTAGAGTGTGGGACGAAATTTCGGCGGCGTCTGACAATTCGATCCTAGTTGTTTGATTTCGCACTGATCTGTGAGCTTTGCGGTAAGTTTTGATTAGCCTTCGATAAATTTGTGATAAATCTACACGGGCTGAGGAATCTTCACAGTTCGCTGATAGTTGTTGGTTACGGGAATCGATTGATACTCCAAAATTGCGCACGAGAGGGCGGATTCTTTCCGTGGTGAATACTTCGACACCGACAAATTAGACTGTCGGCTTGAAGAATTCGCATTTGGCTCGTCCGAGTTTGAGTCCATACTCGTCGGAACGTGCGAATGCGTGGCGGAGATGAGCGCGATGTTGGTCATTGGTAGCGCTCGCAGCGAGAATACCGTCGGTGCACATTTGACGAACGGCATATCGGGAAATGTGCGATCCATCAAGCGTTGAAGCATTTGTGAAGCGTTTGCAGGCTAAACGGCATGCGTCGGTAAAAAGTATGTAGAATGGTATTGCAATAGCCGTCTTTTCGATGTTTTCGGATGATACGGGATCTGATGCAAGCTTTGACGCAATACAGTTTTGTGAATATGGACATCCGTATAATTAATTGGGGATGTCGCTAAAGTTTGGCATCGGATAACGAGAACATTACGAATGTTGAGGTTATGTTAGTCTCCACGCGGTCGCAATCCACCATTAGATTTTTGACGACGTGAAATGGCATTGCTCAGGGCGGTTCTCCTCGTTGAACAATACCAGTAAGTTCGAGATTGGCGTATTCGTCTTTTGATGCCTGAAGGTTGTCGTCGAACGCTCTTTGTGGCCTTGCAAACCGCAGCCGTCCTTGAGTAACAATGTGATGCTGAATTGGATGCATAACGAGGCGTTGGTTGATGGCTACTGGAAAACGGCCTTGAATCGCACCAACAGTTCGGGTGCAAAAGTTCTGTGTCACCAATTTGACGGCACTATGCGCCAGAGATTTGGTTGCCAGGTCGTTGTTGTCTATGCTTGCGATTAACGGCTGATCGAATACTGTTGTCGAAGTAATTGATTGGCAGACTGCGCCCGCAAGAAATCATGGCCCAATATCAACTGAGCAACGTCGGCAAAGATGAATCTCCATTGATACCACTTGATGACGCCATCGAACCGAATCGCAAAGTACGACAGCAGTACGTTTTATTCCATATATAGGCGAGATCAGGAGTCCCAGGGGGACAAGCGGGCGCGACGTGGGACAGCTATGCCGTTTCTGTAGCCAATACAGTGGCGACTGCCGTAGCGTCAATATCGTTGCATTGACCTTTCGCGTGCATACAAGGCTTGGGCCATTGAGAACAGCTTATTGAGACTTTTTCGAATTGTTCGGATTCATCGTCCCTGTCTACAGCTCGCATCCTAGATCCTCGATTGATCCATCATGACATCGGCGATGTGGGCCAGTTTATCGATTGACTGCTAGGAAAGAGAAATGAGGACCATCCGAACATTTTACAGAGGCATCACCAGGAATCGCAGCCGCACTGAACTCTCGTTGTTAGGTGCAAATCATTGCACGTGTCGCAATGCGACTGCTGGTCTGCGGTCGTACAGATAACGCTGCTTCCGTTCCTCACTTGCAGTGAGGAAATGAACTATGTTTCGCTTAATGCATACGAATCGTTGATATTGACACCACTGTTAAGAATGACGTGAGTCGGCGATGCGCGATGGAAGCTGTTGAGTTTGACGGATTCCGAAGTGTCACCCAACATTCGTTCGATTTGCTCGAGCCAGACAGTGGCATCTTTTTCGACGAAATCGAATAGATTGATCGAATTAACGGCGAGAGTGAGCAGACTGTTGCTTGTTGTAGGCTTGTGATCGATTGCGAGCAATTATGCGATTGCGTTCATAGTTTTCGAGTTCTCATCTTCGAGGAACGCGACCATGTCGGCTTTTTGCTTGGCGACTCGAACACTGGGTCTTCATTGTTGAGACGCTGTAGGACCTCGACCTTCTCGGCATTTGGCATTTTGTGCCAGTCTGTTATTGGTCCGGAATTCGATTCGACATCCCCGGATATGAGGTGCAATAAACAAAACGACGTTGCTTAGCGTTGGCAGTTGATCGATAACGACCAGCCGAATACGCCTCTTGATGGTTGATTTGGCCAAACGTTTTGACGTGTCAAAATCGGATGATGGCAGCATAGTTTCCATCACCAAACGAAAAACAATTGACTTCGTTCGATAGTTCCTGATCAAGATTGCCTCGTTGTGGCCGAAGAACCCAGATGACTATGACAAACCGGGTTGTTGGAAACCACTGTTGATTTCTCGTGCGAATGGAGTTCCGTGATTCTGCCGCCAGTTGTGCAGTTGCTAACCCCCCGGTCCCTAGGTTAGTTGCTTATTTATCCGCGCCAGACGCTAATAGTCAAGGAACTAGGGTGGCGAATTAATTGTTATTGTCGCCAGCGCCGGACACGTTGTCTTGAAAATGAACTGGGTGTAATCGGATGTCCGCACAGGACTCATGGTTAACACCCAATGCCGTTTCGCGCCGGTTCAAAAGCCGGTGATTGCTTTGCGAATCGCATGCGCGTTGACACCATAGGCATATATATAATTTTCATTTGGTGAGTTCCAAGGTATGTTCGAGTTATTCTATTTAGTAGCGCTAAGCATCACAGGAATACTTTACTGCATAATTCAACTATGTTGAAAAATAAGTAAGGGGGACCCTTAGTGTTTTGGAAAATTCCAAAAATTCGCGGGGGTGCAGGGGAGAGAAGGTGAATGCCCCCTAAAAATACACCACTTGATGACACCGTTGTTTGACACCCATTGACTTGGTCCGCGAATTGTTTGAGCGTTGACATCGTTTTTAGCAACGATTGACTCGGTGTGTCGCCGTTGTTGTTCAAGAATAGCAACTAGCATTCCAGATGTAACACCGTGCCTGGGATAATGACTGATGAGCCATAGACAGAGGTTTCTGCAATGGTTGTTTATTTGCCCACACCGGACGCTCTATTCCATAAACCACTGTATCGTTTCGGTTTATCGTTGATTCCCCTTTGTTTGACTTGCCTTGATTTTGAGCGCTTGAGCGTTGCACGTTGACCGACTGGTACTCGTTGATTCGATTGTCTTATTCGCTTCGAGCAGCGGACGATCATGTTGGGTTCACCAATGTAACAACAGTTGGTCTTACTTCGTTTTAACAGAAACTCGTAACAAAATGTAAATACATACGCATGAAAAATGCAATAAAACTTGTTTAATATCTCAACTTTACATAAATACATTTAAGGATGATACAAAAACAACTCCCTTAGAGCAGCGGCGGTTCCAAAAACTTCTTAGTGGGGACAGGGTGCCCGACTGCACTAGATGGATGTCGTGACTGACCGCCAACATATTATGACGGGGAGAGTCCTTGCTTCCCTCTGAATCCGCGTATGATATGCGATTTAAAGAATCTTGGGGTCAAAATGTGCTGCAATGCCAGCCACGTGTGGAAATAAATGAGTCTATATCACAGATGTCCACGACACAAACAAACATGACGAGTATTTGTGTGGCGTGTGAATCAAAATATACAGGGTACAATGTGTTATTGAACATCGGTGCAGTTCATAAAACTACTGTTGATGGTATGCATTACAATGGAAACATTTCTTGCCGTAATTGCTTTTGAATCAATTACGGAAGTTACTTGCCCAGGCGTCACTTTGTTTGGCTGGTGGAATCCAGCGGTTGAAATCGCAAAGCAGTATATATTGTCTAAGTAAGATTGCAAAGTAACGACCGCTGGTGGAATCCTTTGGTTGAAATCGCAAAGCAGTCCATATTGTCTATATAAGACAGCAGAGTAGGGATCTTAACCGCTGGCGGAATTCCGCGGTTGAAATCGCAAAGCAGTCCATATTGTCTCAGTAAGATTGCGAAGTAACGACCGCTGTTGGAATCCTTTGGTTGAAATCGCAAAGCAATCCATATTGTCTATACAAGACAGTAGGGTAGGGATCTTAACCGCTGGCGGAATTCTGCGGTTGAAATCGCAAAGCAGACCATATTGCCTAATTAAGACTGCAAAGTAGGGATATTAACGGCTGACGGTATCCAGCGGTTGAAATCGCAAAGCAGTGCATATTGTCTAAGTAAGACAGCAGATTAGGGACCTAGACCGGTGGCGGAGTCCAGCGGTTGAAATCGCAAAGCAGACCATATTGCCTAATTAAGACTGCAAAGTAGGGATATTAACGGCTGACGGTATCCAGCGGTTGAAATCGCAAAGCAGTGCATATTGTCTAAGTAAGACAGCAGATTAGGGACCTAGACCGGTGGCGGAGTCCAGCGGTTGAAATCGCAAAGCAGTCCATATTGATTAAGTAAAACTGCAAAAAGCGATATTAACCGCTAGTGGAATCCATCGATCGAAATCGCAAACCAGTCCTTATTGTCTAAGTAAGACAGCAGTGCAGGGATCTTAATAGCCGACTGAACCCAGCGGTTGAAATCGCCAAGCAGCCCATATTGTCTAAGTAAGACTGCAAAGCAGGGATATTAGTTGCTAGTGGAATCCATCGACTGAATTCGCAAAGCAGTCCATATTATCTAAGTAAGACTGCAAAGTAGGGATATTAACTGATGACGGCCTCCAGCGGTTGAAATGGCAAAGCAGTGCACATTGTCTAAGTAAGACAGCAGAGTAGGGACCTTAACCGCCGGCGGAATCCCGCGGTTGAAGCCGCAAAACAGTCCATATTGTGTAAGTAGGACTCCAGAATAGTAATATTCACCTCATATGGCGCAGCTTGACATTCTAAGAAAACATTGATGTCAGAAAACAACTAAGCCCGTTTGCTAAACTAACAATGAACAAATTTCAACACTACAATAAAGTAAGCACTAAACACAATACAACCTATAGTAAACCCTAGTGGCGGCATAGTTTAATAGAACATTGATTGATAAACAATAATAATAATCAACCTTTGTAATGCAATATTGGATTTTGCTGCAACCTTTGGTAATTCAGCCTTTGCTACTAGCAAATCTTAAAGCGTCGTTCTATAGCGCTTGTGGTTTCGAATTTTGATATAACAAATAAGAATGGTCAAACTTGAATCCCAACAGATATCCCAACATAATTGTGCTCAAAATTATTTCAAGGAAGACTTCAATTCTCTCACCATGTTCCTAATATTTGCATAATATTTTCAGCTTATCAAACGCAAGGGCGGATCTAGGGGGGTCTGGGGGATCTGCAGACCCCCACCGAGACAAAATAAAATTTTAGAGCTTTCGACGAGAAGTAGTTCTCTGCAACCTTCAAGACGCAAGAATTACCCGTCAAGACGCAAGAACTTTGCTATCTTCCTATATTTCCTATAAATCCAATATTATTATATTACCTCCTATGCACTAATATATTTTGGCCCTAACCCCTATATTTTCTATGTTTTTCAGATTCCAAAATTTTGTCAGGTGTAGCCAAGAGTGTATGATACAGTTTTGAACAAGAACTTTTCTTCAAAAGTGTATCATACACACTTGTCTTTACGGCGCGTGTGCGGTAAACGTGACGGATAGCGAAGTTAAGCACGAAAAGCGATTCTGCCCTCCGTAAAGAACAGGATGAGAAAATGACCCCGAAGTGGTACATGCAGTCCTATTGTATTACTTTTTTATTTCAGGCTGATTAATTATAATTTGGTGTTGAACACTTTCATGTTGTAGACTAGTTAAAGTGAATTTGTCATGGACCCCGCATCTCAGCTAAATCTGGTGACATTAGACGTTTTTTCAGCGATAATACAGGTTCTGCGCGGCCATCAACTGCAGCAGCTGAACAGTTAGAAATCCCGACAACTTCAGGTACTGCTGAAGAAGGGACAGCTGAAACTGAAGGAGGATTGACAGCGCAACCGGAAACCACGGCAGACATTCTACCTGCTGCAAATATGGAAACATCTGGGAAATATGTTGCCGTTGTAGGTTCGTTGTAGTTCGCGAGTATTGTGACTTCTAGTCACCTCACTAGTTATAGCATACCATAAGCTAGGGCTCAAACATATTTTCATCTGACCACAACGAATACAAAAATGGCATGTTGAAACGTATGCCAAGCTTGAGATTGTATGCGTATAGCCTTCTCTGGGTTTATCACCGCTTTACAGTTATAGAGCAACCCATTTAACGACCCAATCAGAAGTGTTTATAGTATAGTTGTGCGTTAAGTTAAAGAGCAATCATTGTCGTTTAGCAGCCTTTAAAATTGCTGTTATGCTGACTATTTGTCCATGCACTGTATAGTCCACCGACATGTATTAAGAGCTTCCCAACTCTTACAGGTTTCGAAACATCAAGCCGCTCTTGCAAATTTTCTGCACATTGCCTGTAACAACGTGCACTGCGGAGCGCGCTTTCAGCGCAATGAAAATCCTAAAGAACTATCTACGCAACAAAACTACAGATGAACGTTTGACGGGCTTGGCGCTTATGTATCCAGAAATTCCAATTCCTGTCGATGAAGTGATCGGCAGATTTGCGCAGCAGAAGCATCGAAGATTGAACTTTGTTCTATAGATGGTGTAAAACAAGAGCAAAGGTTCCATATATAGACTTTCAATAGAATTAACGTTCCATGTATACACACTTTCAAAAGAGTTATGTGCGAATATGAAGAACATATGGTAATTCTGCCAAAATATTTTAAGTATAGAGCAGTCATAAGCGCTACAGAACCTCCCTCCCCCACGAGAATTTTCTAGATCCGCGCCTGGTCAAACGTACATCATTTGGAAAGTTTAAATCGTTTAAGAAGTAAAGTAATTTCAGAATTAGATGTCTAAAAACACTGAATACATTCAAATTGATATAACCGCATCCACTTTTAATCTGAAACTGTGTCAAGCGTAATATGCACGGTAAAACTACCATTATGAAACAATAAATTGTGCTATATATTCAGTTCCCAATATAGGCAATAGGCGTTGACGAACTTGGTCGTAAAATCAGTCGTTATTTACTCAAATTTTGTCAATGTCGCACTAATCAAAGATTGGAAATAAAACTTTTTGTATAATTTAGCAAAAATGTGGTTTCGTTTTATTAGAAAAATATATATATTTACCGACATGAAATTGTTTTCGCAGAACCACAACTGGTCGGCGCTCGCTTTGTATCATTATTTGGTAATGCGTGTACTATATGGTGAGAATTTAGTTGTGTGATGGCAAAACGGTTTGTGCTTCAGACAACAAGCAACGTGCTGGTTCATGGAAGCATTTATATGTTTTGTTATTTTGAAACTTATAATATAGTATGTATTGGTCAAAAACTGTGTTTCGATGTTTTGTCTTAAATGAAACAATCGTTTAAACGAAAAAACTAGTTGCGAATGGATAATATTAATACTAAATATTAAGGCCTATATTCCGTAATATTAAGGACTCAACTTCCTTAAAAACATGCGATGGGAAAATTTCTTAAATTAAGGATAAAGAAAAAATTTTACACTTGGTGCAAAATTCCTAAAGATTAAAGGAAACTCTTAGATATTAGGGAAAAATTCCTTTTCTCAGCAGTCCGATATTTTTGGGAAATGTTTTAGTTATACTAAATATTAAGGAATGTATTTCTTAACGTTAAGAAAAATAGTATTCAGTATTACGGAAATTTTGTACTGAATACGTAGGAGTAGGTAAAATTATAACACTACAGAAGGGACTTAACACAGAAATGCAAACTACGTATTCATTATATTAGTCCACATATTCTTTAATTTGAATTTTCTCTATAAACTAGTTTTCTTTGAAAGTTTGTGGTCTAAAACTCCTTCAAAAAAGTCCACCCCATAACCCCTAATAATAATTTTTGCATTCTTTCCAATGAAAGAGGTTCCAGTGGACTATCTTCAACGAATAAATAATTAAAATGCAGCGTTTTGGATATTTGAATTACTAAAACTGACTGTGACCATCATATACAAAATAAGATCTAATGATTAGAATGACTGGCTGACATTACTGTTAACGTTTATACTGCTGACATATTTTACTTTGGACAGGTACACTAATCAGACTTCTGAGGTTGAGAACAGAAACTGAGTGAAATATCATTATCTAATGTGAATCTGTCGTGGTGCGAAAACTGGACGAGAATTTAGATGTTCTATTTCTGGTTTATACGGCTCTCCAAGCTCCACGAGCACGACTTATGCATAGATTCTATAAGAAATGTTCAACAGAAAAGCATCTTGGTATAGATTCTACTTTTACATGTTATTTACAATTTTTGTGAACAAAATGATATTTCTGGTATATACCAGTTGGTATACATTCTTAATTTCTGTGGTATAATTGCATTACGTGGTTACTAAAAAGGTGAAATATCAAACATTTCGCATTAAAACGCTGTTGAGAAAGCTGGTTTAAATTCATTTATGTCGTCACATTTACTTCGAATTTGTTCGCGAACAGAGACAGATAGCAATTGAAAACTATGGTAATCGTCATGGAACTGTCATAGGTTGATTATATTTCATTACTTTTGGATTAGCAGTGAATCGAATCCACTTTCTTACTTGTTCATTAACAACAGAATCGGACTCGACATCGCATTTTACGAAATACGATGGTGAGCGGGGCATGTTAAAGTTTAGTAGCCTAAAATCACATTTATAATTTCCATGATTGAAAAGTAGTAAATAATGTTTACGATAAAAGTAACATAATCTCTGTGTTTCTAAAAACAGTTTTCAGCATTAATGGTATTGTATGGAGTTAGAATAAGCCAAGTCAACTCTCTCGGCTTCGCCAATGTAATGCGCACCTTTCATACCTGAAATTATATCGGTATTTAAAAAGAAATATTTTTCTATATATTTGGGCAATTGTTCCTACTTAATTATAATTAGGAAATTATACCCTATTATCATAAGGATAATTTCTTGGCATGCAGGTAATTTTTCCTAGCTAATAAAGTTAGGAAACTATGCCTATCATTGTCATAGGGAACAATTTCGCTCATATGTGATAACAAAATCTTTAGGTAAAAATTTGTATGAATAGTGAGGAAGTTAGTATTGAACGTTCAGTACTAACGTTTTTAGGAAATATTTCACATAAATTTTAGCATTTATAGGGACGAGATAATTTCTTACACATAAAAGAATATTTTCCCCAATTCGTAAATTTCCTTAATTTTAAGGATAATATTCCTTTAGATTCAGTGCCAAAGTTTTATATTGAATATCTACTTTAACATTATTCAATACCAAGAACAACAGTAGATGTAAAATGGGGGTTCTGCCCCCCCTCCCCCTCAATAAGGATATATATCCTTATAAGGATATATATCCTTATGAGGATATATATCCTTACGGAGGGGGAGGTCTGTATGTAAATATATATAAGTATTATATGTGTGTAAGGATATATCCTTATTGAAGGGTAAGGATATATATCCTTATATATATACTATATGTATTATATACGCGTAATGATATATCCTTATTGAGGGGTAAGGATATATATCCTTATATATACTATATGTATTATATACGCGTAAGGATATATCCTTATTGAGGGGTAAGGATATATCCTTATATATATACTATATGTATTATATACGCGTAAGGATATATCCTTATGGAGGGGTAAGGATATATTTTTGCCGAACACCGCAAGGTTTTGCATACGTGTTAGGATATAAGCTTATAAGGATATATATCCTTTGTATAAGCTTATAAGGATATATATCCTTACTGAGGGGTAAGGATATATATCCTTACTGAGGGGAAGGAAAGTCTGTATTAATATATAATATATATATATTGTAAGGATATATATCCTTATTGAGGGGTAAAGTATACCCCTACCACCACTAGGTGTTGCATACGTGTAAGGATATATATCCTTGCTGAAAAAGTATATAAAGTCGTGTTTCTTCAATTTTACCATCAGTTTGTGTTTTCTTTCATAGAGTTTGGTTGTTTTTCTGAGTTCGCTCGATTTCTTACAATCAGTTTGTATTTTTCTTTCGTAGTCTTCGTTCCTTCGGAGTTGGCTCGATTTTCACACCACCCTATGTGATGGTATCGACCACTGTAAAGGTAACCTTTGCCAAAATTTCCGCAGTATACAGTTCTATTTCATATACATCTCATAGGTAGTCATTAGATATATATATATAAATATACAGGTCTGTACCATCTTGCTGAGACTAAGTGTCTTTTTGTAAACACAAGTTGTTCACTAAACTTCCTTATCTGTTTTCTTTAGTATGACTGTGATTAGGTTCTCACCTAAATCACTGAGCATTTACTTCTTTTCACCGGTGGTATAATAAGGGGTTATTAGCATAATGGTTATATCATTTGTTTGAATAAAGAGTTTTAATACATGCTTGTAATATTTTATACATTATATTTCAGATTAATAATAATGGATTCTATTGAGGATACTATGGATATTGATTTTACGAAAGATGATGAATTAAATTATTGGGCTAATAAAATATATGATAATATAGATTTAACAAATTGTACTGATAGTGATTGCGTAATGGATGAACAATTCTGGGATGCGCTCAAACGATCAACTGGATTTGATGTTATGCGGCTCAAGAACAAAGTACATCAAATGTGCAATGACGCTTTATCTTTTAAAGTTGCTAAACAACATTTGATGGATCAACAAGTTAAGACTATAATGTCAACATTGGGACAACATTATATTGATAATTGTTATGCGTGCAAAGAAGATTTACCTGGTCAAGGTGGACATTTAATGGCAGGTGGATGCATGGATGACAGGTGCTATTGCGAACACGATGTAAAGATGATGTGTGGAAAGCTTGATGTTGCATTTACTGACGAATTGTATACTAACATCAAATATAAACAGAACGTTGAGTATTATCGATTTTAATAACTCTTAAAAGGAACCAAATATTAACTTAAATAACAATGGCTTTTATCTGTGACATTTGTAAACGCTTATTTACTCGTCATGATCACATGGTGCGTCATCAGCGGTCAGTACATCATACTACACCGTTTGGATGTCATCTTTGTGATCGACTATTTACTCGCAAAGATAACCTACAACGTCATTTGTCTACTCATTCAATTCAATCGATGGATTTTGGTGCACTTAGCACCAAAAGTCATGTTATCGATTACGGTCAACCTATCAGCAAACAACACCAGCATCAACCTGTTAATGCTTCAACTCAATCGAGTGATTTCGGCGAGCCCGGCGCTAAGCGTCAACGTCGTATTATCGATTATGGTCAACAAATTGAGCAACAACAATCTCATCAACAAAAAGCTCATCGTCAGCTATTACCGCAATCGGATAGTGATGCATTGGATCAGCTTCATGCGATGGCGGAACAAATCAATCAGAGCGAGCGAAGTCGGCAATCAACAACTGTCGAAGAACAACAAACAGTCAAACTGCTACAGTGGATGAAGGCGCTGAAAGGTTATGCTCGCAGTTACTACCTGGTACCACTCCAGGTAGTCAGCGACCTTTCGGTATTTTTCAATCAATCTCGATCAATGCTGCAATCGTTGCTCAAGAAGGAGAAGAAACGCGGCATTAAATTATGGGTCAGCGTTCAATGTGTGCTGCAGAAGTTGGATCAAACACAGCTCACAGCGCATTTCAACAGCAAAGCTCGTATAATATTGCCTGGATCTGACATTGATGGGGAAATCACCGATTTGTTCGATGAATTAATCAGGAAGTTGGATGCGTTCGAAGCGAAGGGGTCTGGTTGGGTATTGCAGGATGTTCGACACGCAGATGTTCATTTAAGCATCTACAGACCTCTTCGTGGCAAGTCGTATAAGCAGTTACCTCAACATATTCGCGACAAGAAAGCGATACTGAACATTCAGAACAGTGATAACAAATGCTTCCTGTGGAGTGTGCTTGCATCAATTCATCCAATGGATCGCAAAGATCATGCTGAACGCGCTGGTAGTTATGAAGCGTTCGCTCATGAACTTAATATGGAGGGTATTGAATATCCTGTCAAGTTATCGGATATTTCCAGGTTCGAAAAACTTAATAATATTGCTGTCAACGTTTATGGTCTTGAAGACGACAGAGTAATATACCCTATATGCATTTCAAACGCTAGTTATGAACGCTATGTACATTTATTACTGTACAAATATCACTATTGCTTAATACGCCAACTTGACCGACTATTATATGATCAAAACAAGCATAAAACCGCAAAGTTTTTCTGTCCGAAATGTCTTATACCACTCTACTCAATGGAGGCACGCGATGAACATGTAACGAGATGTCGCAATGATCAGCCTACACGTATCGAAATGCCTGAACGAAGCTCAACACTACAATTTAACAACTTACATCGAATGCAGCGGGCACCTTATGTCATCTACGCAGACTTTGAATGCCTGCTTGAAAAAGTACAATCATGTCAACCTTCAACATCTGCGTCATTTACGAATGCGTATCAGCGACACACACCCTGCGGTTACGGATTGGTGGAATGTTTCGGTTGCTGCAACGACAAGGTGAAAATTCGCGATCCTGTTATTTATCGCGGAGATAATGTTATACAAACATTTTTACGTAATGTTGTTGAATTGTCTGAACGATATCAACACCAATATATGAACAATCAGAAATCGATTATTATGACCAATGTTGATAAACTTAACTTTAAATACTCTACTCGTTGCTATTTATGTCAACAATTCATGAGTAAAACTGACAAAGCGAAAGACCACTGTCACTTCTGTGGTCGATTTCGTGGACCTGCACACCTTAAGTGCAACATTGGATACCGGCTCAGTCGCGACGTAACGGTTTTATTTCACAATTTACGTCGGTACGATGGACATCTTATTATGCAGGAACTTGGAACTGTATGCAAGGAAATGGGTCTGGAGGTTGAGTGTATTGCGAAAGGAATGGAGGACTACATGACGTTCTCTATTAAACGGCGGTCAAATAAACGAACTGATGACGATGAAAACGCGGATGGTATTGACTGTATACATGCCTGTGATGACCGTGATACTATCGGATGGAAGATACGATTTATTGACACTATTCAATTTTTACCTTCATCTTTAGAATCACTGGTTAACAATTTAAAGAAGAACGGCAACGATGGATTCACAGCGATGAAACAAAACTTTGATAATTTGGACATGATGCTGCGTAAGGGTGTTTACCCTTACGAATATATGGATTGTGTGGATAAATTTGCAAAACAATCGTTACCTGATAAATCACAATTTTATTCAACTCTTACTGATTGTAATATATCTGACGAAGACTATGAGCAAGCGAAAACTGTTTGGAACGCTATGAACATTAATAATCTTGGTGAATATCACGACTTATATTTAAAAACTGACGTGTTATTATTGTGCGATGTATTTGAAAACTTTCGCTTGTTTGCTATTGATAAATATGCTCTTGATCCTGTACATTATATTACGTTACCTAGTTTTGCATGGGATGCTTGCTTAAAGCGTACTGGTGTCAAATTAGATTTACTTTCTGACCCTGACATGTATGCCTTCTTTGAAGAAGGTATACGTGGAGGGGTCTCAGTAATTTCACATCGGTACGCTAAAGCAAACAACCCTTATGTTGATGGATATGATGATACGCTTGCTAAATTGTACATAATGTATTTGGACGCAAATAACTTGTATGGCTGGTCTATGATTCAAAAATTACCTATGAATAACTTTCAGTGGTTATCACGTCACCAAATTGACAGTATCGACTGGTCAACAGTCACTACTGACGGCTATACAGGTTATGTGCTAGAGGTTGATTTGGACTATCCTATTGAATTACATGATTTGCATAATGATTATCCTCTTGCACCGGAACGTTTGAATGTGACTAGTGATATATTATCTAATTATTGTGTTGATGTTAAACGTTCGTTGAATGTAACAAATGGTTCTGTTCAGAAACTTGTACCTAACTTGAAAAATAAACAAAAGTATAAGCTGCATATCAGAAATTTACAGTTATATCTTAAACTTGGGATGAAACTGAAATATGTACACAGAGTGATTTCGTTTCATCAAAGTGACTGGATGGAACCATATATTACGTTTAATACTGATATGCGTAAAAATGCCTCAAGTGACTTTGAAAAGGATTTATATAAACTGTTGAATAACGCTGTCTTCGGTAAAACGATGGAGAATGTACGTGGTTATGTTGATATAAAGTTGGTCACAAATGAAGAAAAGTATCTTAAACTTGTATCTAACCCTCGTTATAATATGTCTTGTATATTTAATGAACATTTAGTTGCTGTAAAAATGAACAGGAAATCTGTTAAATTGTGTAAACCTATTTATGTTGGTTTTAGTGTTCTCGATCTATCGAAATGTTTGATGTATGACTTTCATTATAGCTATATGAAACAACTGTATAATGATAAATGTAAATTACTATTCACTGATACTGATTCTTTGTGCTATGCTGTTGACACTAATGATATATATGAAGATATGCATGCAGATCAACAAAACTTCGATACGAGTGAATACTCACCTACTCATTTTTTGTTTTCTTTGCAAAACAAAAAGGTTTTGGGGAAAATGAAAGATGAGACGGCGGGTACACCTATCGAAGAATTTGTTGGTCTGCGTTCTAAAATGTACAGTATTAAATGTGGTGGTACTGAAAAGAAACGTGCTAAAGGTGTTAAGAAAAGTGTTGTGAAAAAACAACTAATGCATCAAAATTATTTGAATGCTTTATTTTCGAAAACAAGTTCTCGTCATATCATGAATCTTATTCGATCGAATAAACATATATTGCATACTGTTTCACTAAACAAAACAAGTCTATCTGCTTATGATGATAAAAGATATATTTTGGATGATGGCATTAGTTCTTATGCTTATGGACATTATTGTATTGATGAATTTAGTGATGTTACTGATTCTATATCTATATCTGATGATCAATTTCTTGCATTACTTAATGACATGTGTGATTAATAAATGATTTATATGTGTTGTCTCAAGTTTTGAACATTTATCTGAACAAAAATTACTGAGCTGATAGTCTTAAAAGGAATTATTTTTTAACTTGTAAACATGGAAAAACACTTGAAAGATATCTACTATGATGCAACTAATGTTGCAGGGTTTTCAACAGCTCCTAAGTTGCTTAAAGAAGCCCTGCAGCGTGAGGTACACGCTAGTTATAACGATGTGAAGGAATGGTTGAAAGGTCAAGAAACATATACATTGCACAAGCCGCGACGTCTTAAATTTAGACGACGTCGAACTGTTGTTAAAGGTATCGGTGATTTGTATCAGGCCGATTTAGCTGATATGTCAAATTTACCAAAATACAATGATGGCTATAAATATTTACTTGTAATTATAGACTGCTTTACAAAATTTGCTTGGGTGATCCCAACAAAAACAAAAACAGCTTCCACCATATTAGCTGCCCTAAAACAGGTCCTCGACAGTAATACCCCCCAGAACTTTCAAACTGATAAAGGTAAGGAATTTGTCAATAATTTGGTTTACAACTATTGTAAAACTAAAAATATTAACGTGTACACTGCTCAAAACAAAGAGACAAAAGCTTCTATTGCTGAAAGGTTTATACGGACTCTCAAGAGTAAAATCTATAAATACCTGACACACAAAAATTCATACAGATACATTGATGTTTTACCACAAATTCTTCATGCATACAACAGTACCGAAAACAAATACGGTTTTACTCCTTCGAATGTTACTACAGAAAATGAAGATGATATACGGAAAAAATTATTTTCTGCTAAGAATTTTGAGGTTAGGTATAAATATAACATCGGTGATATCGTTAGAGTGTCGAAGGAGCGGTTGCCATTTGAACGGGGGTTTAACCAGCTTTGGTCACGCGAAATATTTACAATAGATCAACAATTTCCTTATGATCCACCAGTTTATGAATTAATGGATGCCAGTAATGAAAAAATTTTGGGAAGATTTTATGCTGAAGAACTTCAAGATGTAAAAATTTTGGATGATACATACAAAATTGAGAAAATTCTAAGGAAACGCAAAACAAAAAGTGGAACTGAATATTTAGTAAAATGGCTTGGATATCCCAATTCAATGAATTCGTGGGTTCATGAACGTGATCTTAGACCCGTTTAGACTTACAGAGATGTGAGTTGTACAGTAGTACCAAAATGGAGTACCTCCAAGGATACAAAATAGGGTTACATTTGTATCCGTTGGGGTACCTAATGACATAGAAATGTACGCATAGGGGTACAAAATATGGTACAAACGTACCCGTAGGGGTACAAAAAGGGGTACAAACGTACCAGTAGGGGTACAAAATAGGGTACAAACGTACCCGAAGGGGTACAAAGTAAGGATGCAAACGTAGCCGTGGGGGTACAAAGTAAGGGTACAAACGTAACCGTAGGGGTACAGATGTAACCGTAGGGGTACAAAATAGGGGTACAAACGTACCCGTAGGGGTACGGGTAAAAAATAGGGGTACAAACGTATATAGGGTACAACGTACCTAGGGGTACCGTGGGGGTACAAAGTAAGGGTACAAACGTACCCGTAGGGGTACAACGGGTACAACATATGGGTACAAACGTACTCGTAGAAGTACAAAGTAAGGATACAAACGTAGCCGTGGGGGTACAAAGTAAGGGTACAAACGTAACCGTAGGGGTACAAAATAGGGGTACAGATGTAACCGTAGGGGTACAAAATAGGGGTACAAACGTATCCGTAGGGGTACAAAATAGGGGTACAGATGTAACCGTAGGGGTACAAAATAGGGGTACAGATGTAACCGTAGGGGTACAAACGTAGCCATAGCGCTATAATACAGGAATACAAACGTAGTCTGAGAGCACAAATGTAGCACTAATATTCTTAAAAAGGAATAGGTTGCTACTTTGCTTAACTATGGATTACAAGTGTGTCAATTGTAAACGTGGCTATACTTCTCGACAACATTTGCACAGACATAAGAAAAATTGTGAGCCACAACAAAATACTCCAGTTTGTCATCTTAGTGTACAAGGTTCAACCACGGTACAGTTACCTTTGGAATTACCCTTCACATGTGTTGTGAGTGGTCAAACAGGTAGTGGAAAAACCCAATGGATATATCGATTGCTGAAACATGGTATTTTTGATCAATCGGTAAACAAAATTGTATACTGTTACAGTATTTATCAAGATATTTATACTCGCATGATTGCAGAAATACCTAATATGGAACTATGTGAAGGTTTACCTACAGAATTTCCTGTATCTTCAGGCGGGCACACACTCTGTGTTTTAGACGATTTAATGATTGAAGCTGCAAATGATAAAAAATTAGCGGCAGCGTTTTCAAAAATGCGACACAACAACCTCAGCACTATTTTTGTTACACAAAATTTATATCATGAAGGAAAATATATGCGAACTATAACACGTAACGCACAGTATATGGTTTTATTTCCAAATTTTAGAGACCAATCAATGATTTATACATTAGGAAGGCAAATGTGGCCATCTAAACCAGGATTTCTACTAAGCGCATTTCAACAAGCTACTCAAAAGCCATATGGGTATCTGTTCTTAGATTTAAAATCAGCTACAGAAAATATTTTGAGAGTAAGAGAATGTATTTTTCCAGACGACGAAGAAATGTTTGTATATTCTTAAAAAGGGTTGAGTGTGTGTGTACTTTAGTAAAAATGGCTGTTGATCAAAATGTTGCAGCGTTACATTTTCTCAACAACTCATCATCTCAAATGATATCTGCTGTTATTAAACTAGCAAATGTGTCACTAATAAAAGCATTTGCTGAAATTGCGTACAACATAGATAAAAATAACAAAATTCTTAAAAGGATTGTAAACAAAAAATAACGATTCATAAAAAGAAAAAGTTGCTTAAACCAAGTATAGTAAGACAACTGACGAAATATTTTGTTAAACATTATGGCGCGTAAAATGGCAGTAGTTCCAGTTAGTTGGTTAGATGCAATGAGACAAGTAACGGCTAAAGACGACATTAAACCTGTGAAAAACGACGTTGTTACTTATGAAAGTATAGAAAAACCAGATCTGTCACAAATGTTTCCGAAAAATTTAAGAAGCAAGGCCAAATTAATGCTAAACAGCATTAAAAACTTAAACTTAAACGATAACAATCAAATTATATATCCAGATGGTACTGTGGGTTCTAATATAATTGATTTAGTGAAATATTTTGTATCTGATATCAACTTTTCACCCCCTCGCCCACTCGATTCAGATAAATTTCAAACACTATTAGCAGGAGTGCCAATAACAGCATTTGGGAGGGGGAGAATGACGTCATCGTGGAAGAGATTATATTAGCCAATCAGCGTCGAGAACGCTTTACAAAAACTATAGTTAAGCCGTGTATCTTCAATTTTATAATCAGTTTATGTTTTCTTTCATAGAGTACATACGTTTTTTAATTATTCGCTCTCATTATGGAACACACTAAATATTGTACAAGCACTAGTGGCAAAAAGCTTGTTTTATTTCGATCTGGATGGAGCGTATTCAGCAATTTCAATATTTCTCGTATTGTGGTCAACGGTGTCAAATACAACTGCGTCGAACAATATTATCAAAGCGAGAAAGCTCGATATTTCAACGATGAAGAAACGTATGCTGCAATCATGGCTGCTTTCAGACCTTCACATCAAAAGAAGCTGAGCTGGCAAATCAAAAACTTTGATCTACAACAATGGCTAGCTCATGGAAACGCTAACAAGGTCATGAAGCGAGGACTCAAGGCAAAGTATGAACAATCACCTAAAGTGCAGGCAGCTCTTCACGCTACTGGGGACGCTATAATTGCTGAAGCGTCTGAATGGGATCGGTACTGGGGTATTGGTATCAGTATTTTCGACGATGCGAATCGCGATATCGATCAATGGATTGGCTGTAACTATTTGGGACGTTTGTGGATGGAAGTTCGAGATGAAGCTGATAACTGAATATGACAGTGGAGCAAATAACTAATATGACAATAACTTTAAATTTGAAATGTAACATTGATTTATATTCTTTGTGTATTGATAATTTTGTATATAATGCTGCTCGTTTTAATGGTGGTGTATGGAAATTTAAACCTCGCGGTACAGTGTTGTTATTTCGCAATGGAAAAATTGTTTTAGTTGGTGTTAAGTCTAAATCGGACGCAGCTTCTATTTTATCCATTGTCGCCAGCACTTTGAGAAAGCTAGGTTATAAATGTTCGAGTGAGTTACCGATTAATATTAAAAACGTTGCAGGTGTAATGCGTTTGAATATAAATTTCAGTTTGCTAGTGCTTTATGAGGAGTTGAGGAAGAAATATAAAGTAATGTATGAGCCTGAGTTACACAACAGCCTGCATCTGCGGATAGGAACCTGTACTGCACTTGTGTTTTGTAATGGAAATGTAATTGTAACTGGATGTAAAAGTATAACTAATTTCAATCAGTGTATAATAAAATTGTATAATATTCTTAAAAAGGATTAATGTATGTATAAATACAACTATGGAGGTTGTTGTAGTTTGCGATTTGAATGACTCAGTTGTGGAGTTTCCAACAGCGTTTTGTGCAACCCAAGTTAAAGTTTTGGATATTGAGTTGCCATCAAAGTACATAAACATTAGTAGCAGTCAAATTGAATACTTTAATAATAATTCATGGAAACGATTTACGGTTGAAGCTGGATATTATACAAGAGATAGTTTGCTGTCATTTTTCAATTCGTTTAGTACAAGTATACAGTTTACATATGATCATTGCTGTGATCGCGTTAGTGTATATTGTTTTGATAATGCTGAAATAAAGTTATCACCCGAAATTCAAAATATGTTTGGATTTCAGCAGGCACACTTGACAAATGGTAAACACCAAGGTTCGAAAACTTTTAATCTTTTTTCCAACAAACCTATGTTTATTCTCAGTTCCTTTGTTCGCAATCGTACAGTTAATGGTAAATTTAAACCCATACTGCATGTTCTGTCAAATTCTGGGGTTAAGAATACTGTTACTCTAGGTTTAAACAATTGTGTGTTTAAAGTTTTAGAATTTGAAATTGCAGATATAAATTTTAATCCTGTTAAGTTTTTTGAAAATGGCAAAATGGTTATACGAATGTGGTTCTCGTAGAAAATCCTTAAAAAGGATTATTTCCTGAAAATAACATTTCATAATGGCTGTACCGCTGTGTTTTGCTGGGCCAAAGCTGCCACGAGCTATGTCGGTGAAATCGGTATCTAAGAATACTAGACGTAAAAAGAGAGTTCTTAAAAAGAAGAAAGTTCTTAAAAAGGGTAAAGTTAAGAAAAAAACACGAAAATATCGCAAACGAAAATGAACGTGTGCGGAATCGAAAAGCTGGACTGGTCTGGAGGCCAGTACCCTGCTCAACAGTCGATCGTGTCTACGCAACTAATCGAAATTTCTTGTGAAACAGCGCTGCCAAGCTCAGATTCAGATGATACATTACGGTTTAAAATTAGTGAAAGTTCATTTGATGTAATTGATTTATCTCAAATATTTGCATATATTGATTTTCAAGTATTGAGGGGGGATGGAAAGGAAATAAAGGATTTGGCTAAAAAAATAGCACCCTGTAATATGTTTGGATATGCCCTGTTTTCCACGGTTGAAATGAAAATTAATGGAGAGCCAATAACATTTAATCAAAAGCATTACCCTTGGATGATATATGTGCTTAACATGTTGCACATGAGTGTAGAGCAACGGAACCAGTATTTGCAAGGAAGTATTTACAAACAAGATGAATATTATGCCTTCGACGATTTTGAGAGTGATGGATTCATTTACAGAAACGCATTGGTCATGGCATCTCAAAAATGTGAACTCTATTTTCCAATTATTACTGATGTTAATTTAATACCACGATATCTACCACCGAAATGTAAGGTCGAGTTTGAGTTCACACGAAGTGTACCATCACTGATACTTCAGCATAATACAGAAGAAAAATATCTTGTTCGTATAAATGACTTTAAGTTGTATGTATCGAAATCAAAATTGAGCAAGCAAGCATTAGAACATCACAACAAACTTTTAAATGCTAAGTTTCCTGCTATAAGGTATAAAGTTCAAACACTGTCTGTAAACAAAGGGTTGCAAAATATGGATTGGACAATTTTTGAAGGGACATTACCTAGACGTATATACATTTGGGGAATAACACAGGAGGCCTATGCTGGTGCACCTAAACTAAATTTATTTAAGTTTAGTTTACCAGATATGGATAGTTTTACGTTGTTTATGAATGACGATCGGTATCCATGTAACGTGCCTTTACCGTGTAAAACATCTAATGATATGAGATTATTCTACAATACGCTTTACGCGCTAAATTACAGGGCTGATAATCTAGGTTTGAGTGAAGTTGCGTTTAGGAAAAATGCAGGATATCAAATAATTTGTGTTGATCTAAGCAAGGATCACAGCAGTGATTGTAATTACCTTTCGAACCCAGTAGATGGTCAAATTCGGCTTTCTATTGATTTCACTAAAGTGTTGGAACAAGCTATAATAGTTTTCGCGATGGGTGAATTTACAGCGGAACTCAACATTAGTGCAAACAGGGAAGTGTTCTGGAACAAAATGTCTTAAAAGGAGTAAAGGTATACTGAAATGAATCATGGAAGATAAACGTATTATTGGATTATATGTTGTGCTATTTTTAGTTGTTATATGTGAAACTGTATTGCTAGTGTTAAATATAAATTGTACACATCAAAATAAACCTCTGTGTTTCGACGACTGGACGAACGGATCAACTGAAAAGTGGAACGCTGTAGAGGGTTACGACATAGATTGGCTAAATAAATCGTCGTCAAACCTGCACTTCAACATTCGCCTCAAACCACCTGATACTGCTTGGAGTTCGCGGATGGTTTATTTATTCGACGTGTTTGATCATTTGTTCAACAACTTATCGATACAATATCAGCACGGGCTTATACTGGTACGAGCAGTCGGAATTTATCGTGGATACACTTTCAGTAACTGTTATATGGGTGCACGTTTCATCAAGCACCTGTCAACGTACGACCTGGATAAAGTTTTGCGACAGCAGTATATTAGCATCAATATTGTTAAAGCGACATATGGGTAATTCACGTTCGAATTTGGTGGACTATGCTCGCAATGTATATCTACAACGCGAAATTGCCTACTGGCAATTCAAGGTGGACGAATTTCATCGGGAATGTGAAAGAACAGGCGACTATATCGATGGAAAATCGGAATATCAAGTAAAATTATCTCAACTGCTACAACAACGTGCATCGGTGATCAAGGCGATGAAAACAATAACGAAGAAAATGAATGAAGGATATTCATTAGATCATGCTGTACATTACTTTGCATTTATATATCCTATTGAATTTGATTTGTATCGTAATGATATATTGTATTTGTGTAATTTGTAAGTAAAGAAAAAACAAAAAACCCGTGGCTGATCTGCACAGCTATCGTGGAGCGGCCCCTACGGCGATGGGGTAGTCTGGCTTTACGCTGGGCTGGGGATTATCCCCCGTGGACCATTGCAAGAATGTATAAGAATTGCACCACAGCAGCATACAGCTGTGTTCACATAATCATGTAGTACCGTACCATGAGTGGTGCGTCTACAAATCTCAGAGTATATCTGAGTGCACATCATAACACTATAAACCATAAACTTCTTCTTTGTAACCGTGCGCCCGTTTTGTACTAACTTAGCATACTGTTATCGTTTTGTTTATTAATTTGTGTCATATTCTATGTTACCCAAACTATCAAATTTTTCCTTAGTCTTGTATGAGTTCAAACATAGCTATTAACATATCCCCTTATTCTGATAAAACTCTTGTCGTGTTCATGTTGATTGCATCTGAAATAATATGTACCTCACAATGTATCTAGTGCAGCTCTAGATGTATTAGTAGTGACATACGTGCGAACTTCTCTATGTAGTGTGTGCGCCGACAATTTTACCGTTGTGTAAACCAAAAAATATATCACATATTAAAGTGAAAATTATCTGCAACCGTATTTAGCGCAAATAAGCGTAATATTATATTCCACAGCTTACACTTCGGTGATCAATGATACACATTGAGGTCCTTGCATTAGCAGGATCAGGTGATTATACTTGAGTAGGTTCTGTCTTGAAATGTTGCATGGAATATGGTAACGCAGCCCGGATGCAGGCACTAGTTTGTATTTATATGATGTGAAAGCTTTAATCATTTTGGTGTTGTAATGTCCTTATTGATGGGTAAAGCATATATACTATATGTATAAAATACGTGTAAGGATATATAAACTTTTTGAGGTTTTATCATCATACAAGCAATGTATATATATATATATGCGTGTGGGGACATATATCCCTATGTAAATTTAAACATCCTTGATGAAGCGAAAGGATATAGCCTCATGTTATTGCAGAGTTGCAGCCTGTATCACTGTTATTTTGCCCTGATTGTTGTTTAACCCCTGCTCTAGAACAGGGGTACGTGAACAGCAATGTGCCTAAAAACCTGCAGCTGATTAATCGAACCCAATAACAAAAAATTGGAGACTTGCGGAAGTTGCTGAATTATAGCTATTGCACAATAGTTGCGTAGTACACAATCATTGGTAGACAACAGGTGATCTAGCTTGCGGGGAAATAATATATTAAATAATATTTATAATTGTTAAGAGCTAATTTTGTTAATTTCTGTTCCTACATAGGTAATCGCTAGTGAGTGAGTGATGGTCTGTGATTAATAGTTAATAACTACACATTTATCGCATATGGCTTGCATTTAACCTACAGCAGAAAAAATGATCATAGCGGCTTACGGTGAATTAATGTGTGCTAGCACCAGGTATACCTCAACACTAACTAACTTTATACCAAATTTTAGTTAACATTCCCATACGCATCAAAATCTTTTTTATAGTAGTCCATAACGTCTTCAATGTTGTTGAAATTATTCATTTGATTCTTTGAATTTGTTGCCAATTGGTTAACATAGTGATCAATTTTGCTATCAATGTCTTTAAAGTTGTTAGAGTCAGCACCATTGTATAGATAACCGTTTAGACTGATGTTATTATCATCTTCTTGGTAATATTTTAGTTCCATGACTGATCTATAACGCGGTTGACACGTTGTTCCTGATGTGATCTTGGCTGCATCGGTAACTGAAAACAAATATCATAAGTAGTATGGAATCAGTGTGCAAAAACATGTTTTACCTTACGGGTTTAGCGAAGGTTATAATTCTGTTCTAAGTATATAGTAACTGTGATTTAAGAGCATTACGTACTTATTTTTCGCTCATTGATTACATAGAGCTATAGAAGTGTTAAAAACACACTATCCATGGATACTTGAGCAGTGAAATTTAAGCCAAATGTGTAAATTCAATCGTAATTCGTACGTAGCAACGTCAAAGCTGACTGGGTTCAGAAATTTGCTGCCTGTTTAATGCAGGAGCAAACTTAAGGTGCGAGGCTTACCATCCTATTTTGACAATAGCGATTGGTGATCGCTTGTTCAATGAACAAAAGATTCTTTAAAGCGTAAATGAACAGAAATTAGGAGTATTGGACAATGCACATAAAATGTTAAGGAACCAAAAACTGCCCAATCAGTAATTGGGTCGAAAGTGTTAACATAACGCACAACTGCCTGATTGCGATTTAGAGCGAAAAATCGTAATTTTGTTTCGGAAAGCAAAAACACCGTTTTTGCATATCGCATGTAATATTTCAATTATGTTAGCGAACAGTCAGATCTTAAAGTACAGGAACCGATTTGCGATCGCATTTTGTGTTCAGTGAACACAAAATAACAAATTTTCGGATCCATCAGCCTGCGTTCACTGAACGCAACCCCAAGCCTACAGTATTGAAACAGATCACTTAGCATTTGGTGCACAGCTGAAAAAGGGGTCATATTGATTTCATGCTGCTTAATGTCTGAATGCACTTAGGTATAACCCAAATGTAAAAACACCCATTTTAGAGTTGGTATGTAATATTTGATGTGTGTTCGTAGACAGTCAGTGCTTAAGGTAAAGGTACAATTTATGATCACATAATATGGTGTTAAGTGAACAGACTAGATGCTTCACAGATTGAACTTCTTGGGGTCATAAGCTTTCATTTGAGCCATCCTGTGCAGAGGTGCTCCATGGCAGTCAAAAGTTATGCTGAATGCAGCGAAAACAAACGGACATAAGCCAAATTTCGACCACAATAGGCTATTTGTAAAGGCAAAATAAGAAAAACGGTTCGTAAAAAACCTAAGATATGTGATACGAAAAGCGTAGGTTGCGTTCACTAGACCAAACTACAAAGTATCATTCTGGTAAGTATCAAAATTCGAAACCTTTTTGTGTTGAGAAATGTGTTTTGCCAACCTGCAGCAGAAGACGAATTAATGTATGCTACTACCTAGGGTATACACCCAGTGGTTAAAATTAGAGATTTCTAGTTGCATATATCTGCGTGCGTTGAAAGTAAATTGGATAAGGTAGCAAACAGGACTTATGCGTTAGCCTGCAAGATGAATTTACAGTCATCACATACTAATTGTTACAGTACTGAAAATTTCGTTTAATTAAAAAGAATTATGCATGAGCAAACTTAAGTCGGGCCACTTACCATGTCGTATAAACTGTTGCTTAGCATAAATACTTTCTAAATTACGCTGCGAAAATGGTGCGTCGCGGCACTCATACTTGTGTTTTTTGCTTGTCACGCAATTTTCAATATCATCGTCTGATATATCTGAGTATTTATCCTCAATACTGCTAGCTTTGCAACGCTGTTGTTGATTCATGTGAGCTTTTAAATTATCTTTACGGTTATAGCAACGTCCGCAGCGGCTACATTGATTCCGACTATTTTTGTGCAGAGAATGTATATGACGACTCAAATTTGATTGATATAAAAATATCTTACTACATTCACTACATCTATATTTGCGTTTAGAATACATAATTTGGCTGCGTGAATTATGATTAAAGTTCTTGTATATTATAGTTATTTTTATACGTTTGTAGCTCTTCAGTGTTCTTCAATATAAAAGCTGTAATAACTGTTAGACCTTCCAGCACCACCACTGCTACATATCCATCATTTCCCCATCTATCCTTTCCAACCATACAGTTAAAAATCTTAATGCATTCAATCCTGTTTTCCTTATTGTCAATTAACCTCTTTTTTGTATTATAATATCGCACTCCCTCAGCTATAGTTTCTCTTAACACACGTTTGAAGTTGTTGTTAAACAAGCTCTTCCCACATTTTCTGTAAGTTCCAGTGTGAAGTCTTTCGAAATGCTCAGACAAAATGTAGGTACAATTTTTTACGACCAGATTTACCATCTGTAAAACACACAAATATTTCCTATAATGTACATTACCACAAAAGAAATTAAATATTTTTGTGCTCACTGAACACAGAAGCACCTCTATCTGCGAGACCCTAACCACCACACATTGCTGAACGATTCCTATAAAATTACTATTTTCTAGCTATGTTTTGTTAACTGTTTACCGGTTGTGGTGTTAACCAAAGGAAAAATGTTGAACTTGTTACGAACACTATAAATCCTGCTGTTCACCTTCAACATGCAAGAGACTCGCATCAAAATTTTTAAAATTCCATTTTTGGGTGATGGTTTAAACCTTGACTTATTGGTCGAAAGCGATTGATCTGGTAAAAATTGAGTTTACAGTAAAGTGTTAGCGCTCGGTGAGAGTTGTCTACGACTGCGCGCCCATTCTAGCTACCTGTAAACTTGTAAATTAAAAATGGTGATATTTGACCAATTTCGAGTTCTAATAATGACCATTTCGAACCATTCTGAAACCTCTTAGAGTGTAACAACGTACCGATTGTGGTTTTAAAACAAATTATCTAACACGTTCAACGGGTTAAATAACCCTATAACCTATTCACCGTCAACAACTAAGAAACTCCAATTATCCAAATTTTTTTATTTTTTATTTTTTTACTTTTTATTCACTTTTTATTAGGCATATTTTATACTTTGACTCATAGCTAGAAAACGATTTCTCTGAGAAAAAATTGTAGTGTAGTAAATTTGTAGTTCTCGATGGTAGTATTCTGGTTGGTGGTCTACATTGTTTGATCCAACACCTCTGAAAAAAATTAGAGTTAAATGTTTTCGGGGAACATATGGTCAAAATCACGAAGTGGTACATAGGTGTGACTTTTTGTATTGTTGGTCAGAAAAAATGCTACTAACTAGGGCATTGATTTTAACAATATAGAGAATTATGTAGCACAACAAAAAAGGCTTTCGAAAATTCGCCTATTCGGTAATGGGTTATAGATGTGATGGACAACCAAAAAAAAGATTTTTACTTCGTTAATCCATTATTTGAGGAAATTGAAATGGCTCTATATGTCACTGATACAGTAAAAGTGGAATTTGACCAAATGGAACATGCAATCGAAAATTTCCTAAAATGACACTTTTTCAATATCAAATTTTCACTTTGGAAGGCAAAAAATTTGTTACCACCAGCAACAACAGCTCTGCGTGTCATACCGAATATTCGGAATTAAATGTACTAGGGCCATATACTACTACGGTAGTTGGGAATGCCTGTACATCTGTAAACTTAAGGTGTGACCTTTACCATCCACTTTTATCAAAAAGCAATTGTTAAAAGGTTTTTAGATAACAAGCAATCCATTTTTCTATCAAAGAACAGAAATTACGTTACTTGTAAACTAATGCTAAACGTTATCACGCCACAAATGGACAGGTAATAAAAACGGTAGCGAGCAGCTTACAGTCAATTCGGACTTCGACCGCAATTTTTCTTGTACTGAGGGAGGCAAATACGCCCGTTTGTATTTTCCGTTTTATTTTATATTATGTTTTGGCCAATTGGTCCTTATAATAAAGCAGTCGATTGTTAATCGCTTTTTGTGTTGTAGAACAGAAAAATGTCGAAATCATGTTTCTGCATTCCACGTCGCTGAACGTAACTGATTTGATTTATGAAATGGGCACTGTAAAAACGAACAGAATTTAGGTCTTTTTCGCGATCTGCCCACAATGTTTATGAACGAAAAACCTTGAATTTCTAAACTGGTACTGAAATTTGATTGTTGTTATCTAACAACATTGTGTACATGGTTTCAAAAGATGATAAAGGACGCATCTTAAGCTTAGTCAGGTATAATATACACTTACTCACATGCTTTGTAATGACTTACATTATGAACAATAAGCATAAACATTTAATGTCCACGTTTCGGTAACCGATAGCGTGTGATAGCAAGTCGCCATAGTAGTCGGTACCCTATAGGTACGAAACCCAACTCAACTAAAGCCCGTCTCACTTCCCCTTCAGTGAAAATACTGAAGTCTAAGCAAGGACTATCCTTTGTATGATGACCAATCCCGTTTCCATCATCTATGCAATCACCACAGTTGGATCGCCTTAGCTGCCAAATACATTTAATAATTTTGTTTACTAATTTTTGAGTGTTTGGGGACTGTAGATACATATATTTTAGGATATCGATGTTGCGTGTTGCTTTTACATGACATCTCAGCTCAGCTTTCGAAATTATTTTTTGTTACACAAAATGCAGTTATCCATATTGAGTAAAATAAAGCCTAAACGCCACGTACATAAATCGAAGCCTCAAGTGGCGAAAAATCCCAACTACCGGACATTGCTGAGCTTTACTATAAAATTCACTGTTTTCTAGCTATGTTATCTTAAATGTGTCTCAAATGCGGTGTTAAAACAAGGGAACCGACAGGTTAACGTGTTAAATAAGACTGTCCTTCACCCTTAACAAACAAGAAACTCAAATTATCTAAATTATGAAAATGACACCTTTTATTGAACACAGTTTAAAGTTCGGCTTGTAACTAGAAAACGGCTGCTCAGAGAAAAAAGCGTCGTATAACAAAAGTTCTCGCTGAGGGGATCCCGTTAATTTCCTACATTATCTGTGCCCACATTTTCCTACATTCTATGATTCGACGCCTCTGAGGAAACGTGTGATTCAAAATATTCTGAGGCCTCATATGCCTAAAATCTTTCAATTATTTGGCGCCTTCAAGATTTTACACTGCCTTGAAACTCATGGCGCGTTACTTATACGCTTCCTCTCAGAACAACATATTATGCAACTCTCAGCGCTGAATCTAATGATCGCCGCGGAATTGCTCTGCAACTAATATTCATTTAGTTATTGCCGTTCAAATTTTAAAATATTTTGCGCCTCCGATTGCTCACCTCGACATTTTACATACACTATAACATTAAGATAGAACATGCAATCGAAAAACTGCCAAAACTAAATTTTGTTAAGTATCTAATGTTCGCTTTGGTGTATTTAAAAATTAATTACAGCCAGCACGAAAACCTGTGCGAGTAATACCAATTACTCAAATTTAAATCTACCTCTCCTTGCAGGAAAAATTCAATTGTTTCAACTGTTGCTCGATAACGGAGGAAGATACATTGAAATATTTATACATGTTTAGGTGCAATATTAGACACATCCGTTAATGCGTTTCAGAGTTATAAATTTTGCAATGAAATTTTGGTCTTTTATATGCTATATAATGTAAAATGGTCCTAAAATAGTCTTTTCAATACTAACGATATAGGGGTTGAATTTACAAATTTGACGCTAACTAGAGGGCACTAGAGAACATCACTGACTTAAAGCGGACCAGGGGTTCGCGAGTTATAGTTCTCACCAAGTACTTATGTACTCTAGCCATGTGATTAAATCCTTCAAGGCTCAGTACCTACGGTGTTGGGAATTCTTTACAATGACTGATATTAATATAGGTATATGCAAACAAATAAATACAGTAAATAAATCTGAGATTGAACTATCTTCTGGCACCAAAATGATCCAGAACGAGTGAAGTGTCGCTGAGTGATAATCAGAAGTGGAAAAACCGACCCTTTTACGCAAAAAAAAATAAAATAAACGATAATACAGGATCTGTCGAGCGTACGACCGGATTGACCCGACACACACATAACAACTGTGCAAAAACCCACAGAACATTGGTGTATAAAAATAACGGATCTTAAAAACAGTTTGCAAAAATCCGTCGATAACACGCGAAGTTATGAAATCATAGACAAACATTCACTCTAGACGCTAGCAACCTATTTGGAGAAACTCTCTTCGCTCGTTTTAAACAAGATCACACACTACATACCATACATCGTTCTGACAATATAGCGTATATAAATGTCGTATTTGAGGACCCACAAATACATAGCTACGTGATTTTTCCACCTTCAGAATATCCAAACTCTCCAATATGGATTTTCCACTAGCAACGTGATTGTTCATATAAAGTAGTAGTTCCAGCATATCTTTCCGCTGACTTTGTAATAACTCAAGCATCTGTTCTGCATACTCAAATTCTTTTCTATGTTTCTTTGTTTCGAAACAGTGTAGATAGCATAGATCCAAATTTGAAGTGAGAAACCGTATTTTAGCGTATAATTCGTCATATCTCATTCTCCAATATTTGATTTCACGAATTAAAAATTGATTTCCCAAATATATTAAAAAATTTTTGTAAACAGCGTCCATTAATTTCTAAAAGAAGATCGCGAACAACTACGCGTCCGTTATCGCTGCCTCGGGAATGTTCAATTGGAAGAATGTCAAAATTTGACCAATTTTAGGTGCCAAAAATGACTATTTCGAACCCGCTGCAGCCTTCTACATACCCATTGGTCTTAAAACAAAACACAACACTTTTAACGCGTTATATAACACTATAAAGCCGTAGGTCACCTTCAACAAGCAGGAAACTGACAATCAAAATTTCTTTTTTGGCTAGCCCCGACGCCGGTAGAATTCTAACCCCGGTGCAACAGTAGTAAAGATATGATTTAGGAGGTGGAAACATAAACCGAAGTGGAATTAGATCAGCAAGTTGTGTACTGAAAAAAATTAACTAGTATATTGGTAACTCCCAAACGAGAGATTTGTTCACTGTGTTCACACACATTTATTTATGCACGACAATCATGAATCACTAAAATTTTTTACAATGATCGAAAAAATATTCCTCTCATCGTTTTCAACGTAGTCGAAATCTAGTGCCACGAGTTTTTTCATCAAATCTCGAATTTTCGGGATTTTGCGCTTTGACTTTAAAAGTTTTTTGAAATCGGTTCATTGGTTGCTGATATACAGCGGAGCGAACGAACCAACGAACGGACATTGACTTTTTGCCCACAACCAGAAAATAATAACGCTTCGCGAGGTCACTTCGCAACTTCGCTGCGCTCAATAACAGATATTGAAAAGGAAATTTTGGCAAAGGTTACCTTTACAGTGGTCGATACCATCACATAGGGTGGTGTGAAAATCGAGCCAACTCCGAAGGAACGAAGACTACGAAAGAAAAATACAAACTGATTGTAAGAAATCGAGCGAACTCAGAAAAACAACCAAACTCTATGAAAGAAAACACAAACTGATGGTAAAATTGAAGAAACACGACTTTACATACTTTTTCAGCAAGGATATATATCCTTACACGTATGCAAAACCTAGCGGTGGTAGGGATATATGATTACCCCTCAATACACACATTATATAATATGTGAAGTATATAATATATATGTATTAAGGCTTTTCTCACCCATAAGGATATGTATCCTTATAAGGATATATACAGACCTACCCTCCGTAAGGATATATATCCTTACGTATATATAATACATATGTAAGGATATATATCCTTACCCCTCAATAAGGATATATCCTTATAAGCTTATATAACACGTATGCGAAACCTCGCGGTGGTAGGGGTATACTTTACCACTCAATAAGGATATATATCCTTACAATATATATTATATATTAATACAGACTTTCCTTCCCCTCAGTAAGGATATATATCCTTACCCCTCAATAAGGATATATATCCTTATAAGCTTATACAAAGGATATATATCCTTATAAGCTTATATCCTAACACGTATGCAAAACCTTGCGGTGTTCGGCAAAAATATATCCTACCCCTCCATAAGGATATATCCTTACGCGTATATAATACATATAGTATATATAAGGATATATCCTTACCCCTCAATAAGGATATATCCTTACGCTTATATTATACATATAGTATATATATAAGGATATATAGCCTTACCCCTCAATAAGGATATATCCTTACGCGTATATAATACATATAGTATATATATAAGGATATATATCCTTACCCTTCAATAAGGATATATCCTTACACACATATAATACATATATATATTACACACAGACCTCCCCCTCCGTAAGGATATATATCCTTACAAGGATATATATCCTTATAAGGATATATATCCTTATTGAGGGGGGGCAGAACCCCCATTTTACATCTACTATCGTACTTTTGAGCCGCCTTTTTTGGCGTGAGCGGATACACCCGAGAACCGCCGTCGTGGCGGCGACTCTAGGTTTGAATCTGGTCTACTAGTTCAGAGGCCACCCCAGAAAAATTGAACTCGAACGCACCCACTCATGGGGGGTCAACGCGAGAATCTTGATGCATTTGTAAGCCAGGGGAGGCACCAACAACACACTGGAGGTGGGCACACGACCCACAGTGCCAATAGTGGTTACGCCACTGTGCTAGTTTCTATTAATCATCGCTGCGTATAAATATGCTGTAGATCTTAGCGCGAAATTCGTGACACTGGGGTGGGGCAATATAGTGCTATTTATTTAAAACCAAACACTATAATAACTATAGTGAAACCATTGCACAAATCATGGAATGGAAAGATCTTATTAAGTCACCTACTGCCGTCCCTCTTAGAAAAAGTGAAAGACCGACATTAGAGAAACCTTTTTAAAAATCACTAAGTGAAGATGGCACAACCACTTCAGGAGGCAGAATGCTTCAAATATGTGACTCTATAAGAAAAAATGACTGATTTATCCTTACTGGACGAATATTTATTATATATCGATGCCCCCTTATACCTAAATTAGGTCCAAACTCGAAAAACTCGAAATTTCAATTTTATGAATAATTTTACGCAGACAAATCAAATCATGATACATTCTTCTCAATTCGAACGAATCCAATTTTAAATCTTTCTGTATAAGGGAGTCTTGCATTACCAGTATTTTCTTTGTAAAAGTTCTTAGCCAGATTACACCAAATCAATGTATTCGATAAGGGCGCCACAGTACAGCATTATATTCCAGTATAGGACGAACAGACACAACAAGCATTTTTAACAAATACTATGGATTTCTACTGTTAAAGAGACTAAATATGCTCGCCGATATGGCTCTTCATTTATTAACCACAGAAATAATGAATACACAAAAATCTAAATTTGAAGTCATTATAATTCCCAGATTTTTGTGTTCTGTGACAACCTCTAATCTTACATTATCAATACAATAACAGGGTACATATTCAGAATAGAAACACTGAACTTAACATTTATGCAAGTTGTTAACGAAAACAAGTGTAAGCATCACCAAAAATAGACAAAGACATTTTCTCAAATTAAGCGGGATGTCAAATCATTTATATGAAATAAAGAAGAGGCCATACAACAGAACTTTGCGATACTCCGCTCTTAACGACCGTTTCCGTGAAAGTGAATTACCAACTTTCATACATTGGTTCCTGTCAAACAAAGACGCCTTAATCCATGCTAGTAACTTACCGGATATTCCATAAGCTGCCAGTTTATGCACTAGTTTTACATGTAATAAGCTGTCAAGGGCATTTTAGAAGTCCAAATATATGACATGACCTGAATATAGTATAAAATACAGTGCCCCTCATGGGTCGGCGCTAGGATATGAGGCCCCGACTTATAATGTGAGAGACCCACCGTCGGGAGTATGTTCCTAACGCATAACGCCGGCACTGAATACGCCCGTTCTGTCCATAATATAACTATCATAATCGTACTCAGCACACGATATACGAAAGCTTAGCAATTTCCTATGGGGGACAGATAGAGTACATTCACCGGGGAAAATAACTCCCAGGTAAAAAATATTACCTGCAGGTAGACTAAAACTACAAACAGGAAGAGCAAAATTACTCGTAGGTAAGGCAAAATTACCCGCGCGTAGTAGAAAATCACCCGCAGGTAAAAATTACTAGCGGGTAAAATATGCCTACCCAGGAGTAAATGTTTTTAAAAAATTACCCCCGGGTAATTCTAGCTCCTATCCCAACTCGAATTTAAGAATGCAAAATAAGTTGAGGGTAAGCGTAGGGTAAATATTACTGGAAGATAAAACTACCTGAAGGTAATTTTAGGAATAAGGGCGGAGATAGCATCATTCCAGATTTTAATACCTGAAGAATTTTCTTTCTCCAGATCGGCCATGGTGTTCCGACTCGATTTGTCACAAGATCAAGAACATCGGATGTGGCCATTTTAAACAAAATATCAAAGAGGCTACTCCAATACTATTGGTCCGCCGCTGATATTATAGTGCTAATGTAATCAAAGACATCAACTTTGCGCTAAGAAGTGTAGCGATTCGAGAAACGAAAAGACAAAAACGTTGACTTGAACGGAGCCAAACCTAAAATCCTATTCAACGAAACTACTTTCCTATATTGGAATATCGGATCTGAGCAATATGACTGCGTAACAACTAGCCGGTAGTGGAACTACATTTGTGAGCGGAGCTTGGGCTGTGGCATTACGAATGTACTCAATTTTATGTTCTTCAAATAACTACATTGCGTAGGGCATTATCATTGGTAAAATATTATATTTGAATTCTTCGACCCAAAAAACCCTATAATGGTTTGATGGCAACGATTCTATTTCAATAAATAACACAAATATTGCAAAATTCTCTATTTTAGCTGCATAAGCTTAACTAATTAGCTAATTACTAATTAACCACTCAAAATTTTTTAATCCCAAACATCAGGTGCACACTCTGACATAATAGGCTTTCAAACAAAAAAGGTTTTTAAAATCGGTTCAGTGGTTCTTGAGATCCGTCGGACCGAACGAACGAACTAACGAACGGACGGACATCGACTTTTTTGGTCACAGACAGAAAATAAAAACGCTTCGCTCGGCTTCGCTCAATAAGTGGGAAACATGTAATAGAAAGAATCAAGTGGCCGAAATCATCCGACTTCTTAATTAAAGGTCATTTTAGGAGAAATGACCTGATGATTAAATGTGTAAAACATAAGTTAAATGTGGAAACGGTGGTGTTGATCGGTTCCTGAGCTCAACTTAACGGTGGCAAGCTGTCAAAAAATATCTTGATCGTGGCTAAAACGAACAGCCTTACATCTGGGGTAAACCTTTCGAACCACTGATATAGGTTGGAATGTGAACATAACTTAATTGCACAAATTATGTGTAGCTATATATGATGTTTATCTTTGTTCGGTGTGCAATTATTAGAAAGAAACTTACTGCATACTCTGAAATCAGTTATTATTCTGTTGGCTTCCTGCAACTTTTGAAGTTTGTGAATGGAATGTTTTAACTGGATTCATATTCGCATGGATATGTTTTATGATCGCTGCTGATTAAAGCTGAGAAATATGTTCAGCTAATAAGGACAAATAACAAATAATCGGTGAAATCGAACAAAATGAGTCATTAATTATGACATTGTTCAAATCCGAGACAAATGCTAAATAAAAACTGTATTTCAATCAATTTCATTAAAAGGCTCATATTTCACAGCCTTTCCATTGGGTGGTAGAAAAAATACCAACGTTTAATGACGCTATATATATTTAATAACCTAAAAATTACGATTGCAATTTTTACTTTAATCTCGCAAAATCAGAGACAGAAAACAGCACTGAACAAGCCTTGAGTGTAGTTTTCAGTAGGCTTAATTTAATAAAGCAAATTAAATTTTGAAACAATTATGGATGAGTCGTGAATTGACTAACCATACGTAATTCTGACTCAAATGCTATGGGATAGCTCGAGCCATTATCTCCATCTCGGCCGCTATTTTCATTCCTACAAAATGTTATATTCATTTATTTGATATAATGTGAAAAACTTTAAATCGCGTATGCTAAATATTTCAAACTGGAAGTATGAAGGCCTAAGAAGCGGTGATCTTCTTGCATACTAAAATTTCACAAAATATTTCACTAAAAACACAAAAATATCCATTTAGCACTTAGTTATTTGCACATGTTTGGACCCTTGACATTTATAACGCTTTTCAAAAATATCTATGCTACAGTATTCGTTAACTAAGCAATTTAAATTTGCTACGTAAAAGTTTTGGTCACAACTGTCTTGAGATACGAGTTATAGTTCAGTTATAAAAAATTATGTAATCACAAACTGCAATAGGAAACCTTTGGCTAATATTTTGCAAAATCCCATTTAGTTTTACCTTAAAGTCGTTTTTTGCAAAAATTGTGCGCTAGTGGAAGAAGCTCCCCCAGGTTGACCTTATTCAATTTACCTGCTTGAACTTCAAGAAAGCTTGAATTTGGCACAAAGAATAAATAAATTGGATTACTTTTACACTAATATGTAGCGTAGGCATAGATTTTCTGACTGGCGAAAGTTACTTAAAAACTAATGTATGTCATGGTTCCGCTTTTATGTAGTAAGGTTTGCGTTGTCTTTTACGTCCCTGCGGGAGTAACTAGCTCACAACACTATTTTCACCGTGCTCATAGTCATTAGTTGTTTCTTGGTGTAGCAAAACATCATTTCACATACATTGATTCATCTACAGTAATAATTCTAAGACACATTTACGTACACTAATATCTAAAAAACTATTTCATGAGATATTAGGAATTTTAAACTGGTCTCTCAATCGACAGAAAAATTGTACTGACAGCTTGCACTAAAGGCGCCGAACACGGGATAAAACAGTAGTAATATTAAATAGCTTTATATCATCGAACGTTTTCACCGTGATTTTGACAGTCTTCAATTCTACGAACAACAGTATAAGGACAAGCGGCGAAAATGTTGTAAATACACAAGCGTCAAACTGAAGCCTCGATTATGTGCGGCGAAATTCATTATCCAAAATTCACCCGTTCACATAGCCCATAAATTTCCAGAACCTTTGAAATAAATGCCCTAATTTTGTATTATCAAGAATTTAACTTGAAACGGCGCCCACTTTTTGGACGAAAACGCAGCCCTAGTTCCAGAATGTAATATACGTAATCAGGAATTCCTGTTCAAAAATATCTAACGAAAAAAAATCGCACTCCTGTAGAAACAAAACAGTGGCTTATTAATATTTAACACTCGAGTTAACTTCTTTAGTAAACAAACGCCAAAGCCTAGAAATATCCAGAACACTTACACTTCAACAGACAATACGCGCTGACATTTACCATTTGACGCTTTCATATCTAAAATCATTAAAAATTTTATTTAATTGACGAAACATGAATGATAAATTACGCCAACCGCTAAACTAAAGGCAATAAAAGCATACAAATTTCGAACGCCTTGCACTAATACCGCAACACCGATCATTAAATAAAAATACCTATACAACCTGGCATCAATGTGGATCCGACGATTTGCAACTCCCTTCGACACCAAGAACATGGCCTAGCTGCAGTCCCATACTAGTGGGATTATACATGTGATATTTTTCGTAAACCAACCATCGATTTAATGTCTTCAAGCAATAGCAACTATACGTGTTGCTAAAGCGTCCGAATGCCCCAGGAACAATATTTCGACCAAACCGTAATAACAGCTGCAGGGAGTAACCGGAATTCCGGGTTCCGGCGAAAATCGTGTTCCGTATGCGGTTCCGACAAAGGGTAAAAACCATACCGGAGTCGGAATTCCGGTTTAAAAATTTTGTTTGAAATTTTCCACGTTTTTTGCTTCATCCTGCAATCCAAACATATGTAATATATATATTACACAATGATCAAGCTCCAATAGAACCAAGCAAAAGAAAAGATTAACTAATCAATTTGCCGTGTGAAACGTTAGTGCATATAAATTGAGCAGGAATTTTTCATAATAACCTGCAGGAGTTTGTTAGACCATGTCGATGCTTGTAGCAGCTATTTTACACATCCAAAAATCTGTGGGATACGTTTGAATTAAACCGGTCCAACTCGGTAACAGAGTATGGCTTACGCAGAAGTACTTAGGGTATGCTTGGCTAACATAAATTGCGTCAAGCACGCACCAGTGCGCTTGTAAACTCGGTAAATCAGTCTAAATTGAAGTAAACTAACGTTATCTGCAACGCAGCTACAAATTGCTTTCTTGGCAATGAAATGTATTTATTGAAACTGTGCGAGCAGCATCACAGTGTGTCTCATTTATAGCATTCTGATTAGAAAGTTATCATCATTATGATCTAACTGACGGGCACTGTTTGTCCTACGCTAGCCTAAACAGTGTCTCTGACCACTGATCAGAAAATTACCTTCTATCTATTATTTTATCTTAGAATCATATAAACCAATAATGTTAAGTTTCCTACAGAAGAACATGCAACAAACGTATTTGTAGTAAAGGGAGGCGACTGGAGACAGAGCGAAAGTGTGTATTCTACGCTCCAAGCTTTGTAAGCACATTCGATTTGACGCATTGGTGTATAGTGGAAGACATTTTTTGCTCTGAATGTCCAAAAACCGACATATTTGATCGATAAATAAACATTACTAGCTTCCTCAGTCTCTTTAAAGTTTCAGAAAGAAATATTACAATAACAATACATTAAGTTTAATGTAAAAGTTATTTTTATTCCATTTTAAATCCACTATACCGTCATTTCTTCCATCATCTGTTTTACTATATATATAAATTTCGAAGACCAGGTTCCGGTTTAAATGGACGGTTCCGGTTGCTGCTTCCGGTTATTCCCTGATATATATATAGCAAAATCGTACATGAATGAGCCCTGGATGTTGAATAGGAGACTACGGAGGCAACGGGCGTCTAATTCGTTTCCATGGACATGTTGCTCCATGGCCGTAGCCTGGCGAATCTGTTGCTTCAGTCCCTCATGAGCCTTTGCACTTTGGCGATGCGACTGTCGATGATAGATTCCTGAGCGCGAACATCGGCTTTTAGCACTGCCTTTGCGGCCTTTAGCTCGTCCAACTGAGCTTTTGCCCGTTTGCGAAGACTCGCTTTGGCCGATTCGTCCTTATCTTCTTGTTCCCGTTTGCAATCAAGGTCCTGCCAATATCGAAGCCGAGCGCGTCGGAAACATCGTATAATATCCCGGTCGATGGAAATTTTTGCCGCATCTCCAGCATCCCGTATGGCATCGTTTGACGCGCAGTCGGACTGCGATTGTTCCCCAAGTTTTCGTTTAACCTACTTTGATTCACTGAAATTCCTCCTTCAACTCTAGCGTTTCCGTGAGAAAACACCAGGATCAGCTTTATAATACGATTGAGGTCCTTAGCACATCTTCCATTGCATACCTGAGAAAACAATGTGTCCAAACGACCAGTAGACGGATCGAACGACTTCAGCTCACCAGCCATAGCTGGATCGCTGATGAGCGCCGAGTACTATTGTTTCGCTATGTCGGCGACATCGGGATCAATCCTGTTAGCAGTAACTAGATGCTTGAGAGCAAGCTCCATTCTTTTACTGCACAGGCTAGGTTTTGCAGCAATCCGCTGTGGAGACAGGGCGCTGGCTGCTCGTACGAAGGAGTATTTAAGTGGAGACCGTTCCAAAATTTTCGCAACTCTCCTGCTGCAGAATTTCCGGCACTGAATGTAGAAAGCCATCGTGTTCAGCTGGAACGCATCTGAACGATCCAAGGCAGTGCTAGCTGCGAACCCAATGTCGAACTTAGCTTTCAAATTACCCTCCTTCAATACATCCAGGTCCAACATCTTTTTTGTGGAATCAGCAGAACGAAAAACCGACTCCTTTACGAACCTCTGCATGAGTAAGGTGACGACCTGCAGCAGATCTTCGTGCAACAGCGGGAACACTGGTTTATCCGTCTGTTACCGAGTGAGGAACGGCCCTAAAATTCCAGCGAATGACTTGAAGAATGCCAATTTTACAGGCAATAGTTTATCGGAAAGAGAAGATTTCAGCTCCTCATAGACCTGCGTTTTCACGCGATATGCTTGTGTAGAAACGGCAGCATTTCCACCGCGCGCGCAGCCACACTAACCTTTTCCACCCATCGGACGACACAAAATTTGCGTGGCCACAGCTGCGATCCGGTCACTTCGCTGTAGCTCCTCGCCGTGATGGACTATCTTTGAAGAAATAGTAGAGATTCCGCAGGAAACCACTGATGTTACCGGCCTGAAACGCGCCAATCACAACGTGAGGTCCACAGCTTCCACAGTTTACCAGTTGCGGATCATCGGGCGATAACTCGAGTTCAGCATTTATGTCGCCATAAAGCTTGCAATTAACTGCTGTGCTTTCCATCGACACTTGAACCACCTTTTTCAGCTGCTGGTTTACCGACTCGAGAGCAGACCAGAGCGAGGAACTAAGCTTCACAGCGGTACCGCTGTTGAGAAATACAGATGTTAGGTATCGCGTTACCACCCTATTGTCAGTTTCCCTCCAAAAACGAACCAAAATGTCCATCTGCGTACGTTGGGAGTCTTTGTTCAAAGCTTCATCGAAGCAAATAGCAAAAGCGTCACCCTATGAGGTAAGCTCAGAAGATAATTTGCTTTCGAAAAATGGTGCCAGTCCAAAAATCACTGAGTACCTTGCTTTATCCCTGCCTATAGCGAAATCCACTGCTATGGCGCTGTCTGCAAACATTTGACGAAAGGTTTTCCCCAAACCCTCGGCAGAGCGATAAGACAAATGACCGCTTACCATCTCCATAACCCAGATGATCTCTGCCTTCGTCGTACCCTCCCGAATTTTGTAGTTTAGCACAGATGTGGAACCACCAGTTGGCGCAGCAACACTAATTCCTCTGTTTGATTGTCTAGTGGCTTCTGCAACACTTGTGAAGCTGTATCATTTGCGTCTGATGCTGCTGGTGCTTTCGGGCAAGATTCCTGCAGCATTTGCCTAATTCCGGGCTGTCGTTCCAGAACAGCAACCGATTTAACATGACCAGCAGATTTTTGATGAATCTTCACCGCTTGCACACCCATCCGAACAAGCGAAAAATCCTTCCGACATAGCGAACAATGGGCGCTGTTTTCTTTTCCTGAAACACGCCGCAGCCCAGTGAACTCTGGGTACAGAGTTTGGTTAGTCCATTTAGCAATGAATTTTGACAAAGGTTTAGAAATAAACATGAGTAGCTAACAAGCTTTGAAGTAAGAGATAATAAGCAACAGAAATGCTGACACATATATAAAACAGTGTGCACTCGGGCTGCCACTATTGTAAGGGCGGCTACGTGCGGGTTATTTGCTATTAATGCTAACATATATATAACAGTGTGCACTCGGGCTGTCACTATCGTAAGGGCGGCTACGTGCAAAATTTAAAACAAACTTATACAATACAACCGCTTTGAATTTCAAAGTTCTTCAGTGCGCTTTTCAAGGTTTTTTGCAGTTTTAGTACAGCGTGTTGCCAAATTCAAGGTTTTTCAATGTTGAATTCGAAATTCAAGGCTTTTCAAGGTCGCGGCAACCCAGTATACACCAATGCAAATATTGTGTCAAACAGAGGTGGCATAGAGCGTTGAATAAACACTTTCGCTCTATCTCCAGTCGCCTCCCTTTACTACATATACTTTTGTTACATGTTATTATGCAAAAAACTTGAAATTATTGGTTTATATGATTCTAAGAGAAAATAATAGATAGAAGGTAATTTTCTGATCAGTGGTCAGAGACACTGTTTAGGCTGGCGTTGGTCAACCAGTAACCGTCAGTTAGATGATAATGACGATAACTTTTTAATCAGAATGCTATAATGAGACAAACTATGATATTGTGATACTGTTTCAATACAGTTCATTGCCAAGAACGCAGTTTCTGGCTGCGTTGCACATAACGTTACTTTATTTCAATGTAGACTGATTTATAAAGTTTATGGCTGACGCAAATTATGCTGGCCAAGCTTACGCTAAGTATTTCTACGTTATCCATATTCTGTTACCGAGTTGGACCGGATTAATTCGAACATACCCGCAGACCTCTGAATGTGTAAAAAAGCTTCTACGAGCATCGACCTGACTTTGTTTTGTTAAAAAATTCCTGCAGCTTAAGTTGAAAAATTCCTGGTGAAATTATGTGCCCTACTTAAATTTCACACGGCAAATTGCTGAATTAATATTTTGTTTTGCTTGGTTGTATTGGAACTTGATCATTGTATATATATTACACATGGACCACAGCTGGAGCAAAAATGTGGAAAATTTCTAACAAAATTTTTTAAACCGTAATTCCGGTTCCGATATGGGTTTTCCCCTTTGCCGGAACCGCAACCGAAACACGATTTTCGCCGGAACCGAAATTACGGTTACTTCCTGTTGAAAAGATATACCATATTATGCCCACAATATGCAAGTGCACACGACACATTACTCTACAATCTGGGACCAAAACATCCTCATAGCTCATGTGGTTGCGGGTAGGTTTTGCAGGTGAGTTCAATAACAACGCACCGCACATAATTTATGCAGAGCTTTGCTTAACGGCGGCCTAGTCGTTAACGAGAAGTGATCAGTTTAGTGTCTTCGGGATCCCAAGAACCCATTTAAAAACCAATCGTGATGCAACAATGCTTACCAGGTGAGTCAATAGCAACGCACCGCTTATAGCTATTTAGAGCTTTGATTTCTTAACAAAATGACTCCAACCGCAGCCGAATCGCTCCAGTGGTCAGGATTCCCGCGGGATTCGGGTACCATTTTCCCTGCCTCCAGGGCACAAAATCCCAGTTTCAAACTGAAATTAAATCGGGAGTTGCGACTACGAGGAACAACAAGAAACACTCGGTACGCCAGAGGTACTGAATTCTTGAGCATTATGTAACAAGTCTCAATATACGGTTAATTTTACAACGAATAAATCGCGACAAACAATAAAACTCAATAATTTGCTATCAAAAGCGGAATAAAGTAAAAACTCCATAGCCTGTAGATTAACGGTCACAAATGGAAATGTAAGAAGGGCTCAGCGGAAGTCGGTTTACACATATGTAACTCGTAACCTACACAACACAGTAAATATGTCCTAAATATTTTTGTTCCAAAGTTTCGTGTCTTTAACAGAATATTTTGTTTCAACCATTGATTTTCAGAATCCTAAATTTACAAAAATTCCGCGCGAAATAAAGAATATAAGCGTTTAACCATATAATCTTGAAGTTATTTAATTAATATCAACATCTTGATGTTCGGAGATGCAAGAGCCTAAATGATAAAACTGGTTCAAACGATAAATTTGACCTAAAATAAAAAAAATGAAACGGAGTCAGACCGTGAATTTCTCCCAAAAAGGGTAGTTAAATTTCATTTTACAATTCAAAACTTTAAACTGTTGCAAAATGACAAAATTCCCTGTTTTTCCATGTGAAAATAGCAGATTTCACTGTTTCCCCTGTTGCGCGAGAACCTTGAGTGGTTGAAGAAATTTAACCAATCTGGTCTGGGCTTTCTATTCGGTGAAAATTTTGCCAAGGGGGCATCAACCAGGGAACGCTCGATTTCGCCAGGAGAAAAACTGTTAAAAATCGCATCAGAAACACTGTCGAAACGCTTTTGACGGAGAGAAAAGCGATTTTGAAAAAATTTGCGAAATTTTTGGCTTCAGAGCGGAATTTTAGTATAAAATTTGATCAAATTTAATGTACTTTATACCAGTTGGAAACAAAAAAATTTTTCAAGAGGTTGTGAACCGGAGGGAGCCCAAAAATGTTGCCAGGGGGCATGAACCGGGGGGCATCTGTTCTGGACATAGCATTATAGAGCTTAACTTTCCAAACATTATGAGCCCAACTACGGCCAGATCCAACAGTGATTATCGACACATGGGTTATAACGTGTTTTCAAGGTACCCCAGGGTGCTACCCGGACCATTTCTGACCACCTTTGAGGGGTAAGGAGTGAGAAACGCTTTTTGCGTCCAACTAAAGGGCACAAATAGATATTTCAAGCTTTCGAACGAGCTATCACGCGACTTGATCTGCCAATCAGAAGTTGAGTTATGCGTGTGAGTTGGTGTCACTCCAAAAACCCACAGACGCCGCCAAATGTCACAGTACTTACCAATGAGAATTCTTCATAAAACACTAAGAATTCAATAACTCAGAAACGAATATATTCCCTTAGAATCTTTTGCATTGACAACCAATAATACGGCAAATAATCAGGATCCATATATGAAGTAGTCTTAATCATATCTTTTATAATAATGGGCAGATCAGCTTTAAGGATGGTACCAACCAGGATTTTTTCAAAATGCATGCTGTGCTTGTGTGGTTTTTTGAAGTTTAGGTGTGTTTTTTGAAATTTACCTATGTTTTTATTAACTAGCAAATACCCAAATACCCTGTTTTAGCGTTACAGAAACGTCAACCACAGTTATAAAATGATCTGTTTATAAGCATTCAGCTAAAAAATTTTTTTGTAGTTTTTTTAATTGAACACTTCAGGTGTGCTAAATTTTGTGTTTTTGGAATTTCACTGTGTTTTTGCACTGACAAAAACACAAAAAACCCTGGTACCTACTCAAGTTTTATCACCTAGAGACAACCTGTTTAAAGTAATGTATTCAAGCGCAAGTTTCGTACTGAAAAATGTTTTTATGTTCATGTCAGGGAGATGATCTACAATATCGCGCATTTTCGTGGGTAAAAAGATATGAACAACACTGTGATCCACCAATAACTGGCTCCGTTGAAAAAAATTTGCAGTCGGAAAAAATTTACACGCCCCTTTGCTACAATTATAGCAGTGGATGCTTAAAACTGTTAATTTCAAGCTAAGTGTCGACTTCAATACTAATGTTTTAAAACTTCACAAGAATATGAAAACTTTAAATTATATGCGTGCATTCTTATTCACTTTATACTCCAAGGGATTCGTATACTGCAGCACAAAACATTGTCAAGCACTCGGAGACTGTATTTTACATAACACATATGCAACAATAATATATAATATATATCGGAGTAACCGGAATTCCGGTTCCGGCGAAAATCGTGTTCCGGCAAAGGGCAAAAACCATACCGGAACCGGAATTCCGGTTTAAAAATTTTGTTTGAAATTTTCCACGTTTTTTGCTTCATCCTGTAATCCAAACATGTGTAATATATAATTATACAATAATCAAGCTCCAATGCAACCAAGCAAAAGAAAAGATTAACTAACCAGTTTGCCGTGTGAAACGTAAATAGGGCACATAATTTGAGCAGGAATTTTTCATAATAACCTGCAGGAGTTTGTTAAATCAAAGCCAGGACGATGCTTGTAGCAGCTATTTTACACATTCAAAAGTCCGTGGGATATGTTTGAATTAAAGCGGTCCAACTCGGTAACAGAGTATGACTTACGCAGAAGTACTTAGGGTATGCTTGGCTAACATAAATTGCGTCAAGTACCCGCCAGTGCCCTTGTAAAGTTGGTAAATCAGTTGAAATTGAAGTAAACTAACATTATCTGCAACGCAGCTAGAAACCGCTTTCTTGGCAATGAACTGTATTTATGGGAACTGTTTGCATCACTGTTTGTCTCATTTATGGCATTCTGATTAGAAAGTTATCATCATTATGATCTAACTGACGGGCACTGTTTGTCCTACGCTAGCCTAAACAGTGTCTCTGACCACTGATCTGAAAATTACCTTCTATCTATTATTTTCTCTTAGAATCATATAAACCAATAATTTTAATTTTCCTACAGAAGAACATGCAACAAACGTATGTGTAGTAAAGGGAGGCGACTGGAGACAGAGCAAAAGTGTGTATTCTTCGCTCCAAGCTTTGTAAGCACATTCGATTTGACGCAGTATACGCAATGGTGTATAGTGGAAGACATTTTTTAATCTAAATGTCCAAAAACCGACATATTTGATCGATAAACACTATTAGCTTCCTCAGTCTCTTTAAAGTTTCAGAAAGGCAATAATGACATCGCAATACATTAAGTTTAAAGTAAAAGTTATTTTTAATGCATTTTAAATCCACTATACCTTCATTTCTTCCATCATCTGTTTTACTATATATAAATTTCGAAGACCAGGTTCCGGTTCCGGTTTAAATAGACGTTTCCTGGTATATATAAATATATAGATCTATATAATATCTATATGTAATAGATTATATATAAGTAGATAACCGGAAGCAGAACCGTCCATTTAAACCGGATCCGGAACCTGGTCCGGAACTTCGAAACCTATATATAGTAACACAGATTAAAAAAGAAATGAAGGCACACTGGACTTAAAATGTATTAAAAATAACTTTTACATTAAACCTAATGTATTGCTATGGTAGTATTGCCTTTCTGAAACATTAAAGAAACTGAGGAAGCTAATAATGTTTATTTATTTCTCAATGTCGGTTTTAGGACACCCTGAGCAAAAAATTGCCTTCCACTATACACAATTGATACAAACTGCGTCAAACTGAATGTTCTTACAACGTATGAAGTGTGGAATAAACTTTGGCTCTGTCTCCAGTCGACTAACTTTACTACACATACGTTTGTTGTATGTTTTTCTGTAAGAAACTTGAAATTATTGGATTATATGGTTGTAAGAGAAAATAATAGAAAGTAATTTTCTGATCGGTCAAATCAGAATGCTATAAATGAGACAAACTGGGTTACTGCTCGCATACTTTAAATATTTGCAGTTCACTGCCAAGAACAGTTTCTAGCTGCGTTACAGATAACGTTACTTTACTTCAATGTAGACTGACTTACAAAGATTACAAGCGCTGTGGCTGTTGCTTGACGTAATTTGTTAGCCAAGCTTACGCTAAGTACTTCTACGTAATCCATACTCTGATACCGAGTTGGACCGGTTTAATTCGAACATACCCCCATACTTCTGAACGTGCAAAATAACTGCTACAAGCATCGACCTGGCTTTGTTTTGTTAACAAACTCGTGTAGGTAAAAATGAAAGATTTCTACTGAAATTACGCGCCTTACTAACGTTTTGTAACGCCTTACTAACATAAATTTTGCTGAGTTATTTCCGGCAATGTGCAAAAACCATACCGGAACTGGAATTCCGGTTACTCCCTGATCGGCATTTATCATTTTGCTATGAAATACAACCAACTAGAGAAAAATCGAAAGTTATGATAAAAATAACCTTGCTTCCGTGAAGAGTGCTTCGGTAAAAACCTCATTTTTACCTCTGACATCGAACCATGGGGCGTCATACCCCCGCACCCATGGAATTATGGGTCACAGAGCAAAGCCAGCACTGGCAATGAGTTTCACATACCCGAAACACCACAGCTGAAACCTATCAGCCGCCCAAGATGTCAGAACAAATTTTCAAATTTTGGGTCGAAGAACCATTGGAGCGCCGTCCCCCCCTACCTCAAACCCCATAAATCCAGAACCGGAGCATTAATCGAAAAACAAAAGAGATATCCGCATTTATCATTTTACTATGAAATAAAACAATAGCGGTGCTGCAACTTCTGTAATAACACCGACACGAGTTCAGACAAACCGAACACAGTGACTTTTGTTGATTTTAAAACAGCATTTGATTTTGTGGACATAAGCAGTCTTTACAACATCGTTGAATGCCAAGCCAACTGCTTGACATAACAAAACAGTTTTACGCGCAATCTAGCAGTGTCCTCAGAATCCAAAATGTCCAATCTTCGCCATTCGAAATTAAAACATGCGTGCGGCAAGGATCAGTAATGTCACCGGTGTTGTTCAGTTGCACTGTTGACTTGGTGCTGAATACAACTATCCAGGAGCCGCCGGCTGGCGTCACCCTTATAGCATAGTCGAACCCAGTCGTACTAATTGATCTTAACTAAGCGGATGACATCGTGTTATTACCAGACTCGGACACTGAAATGCAAGCTACTATTGATTTCCTATAGGAACATTGCAGTCCTGTGGATCTAAATTTAAACACACCAAAAACAAATGTGCTGTCGTTCTACTGTCCATCTACTTCCATATCTTTGTGGACGGTGATACCCAAAGGTTCTAGTACCGTAACTCCGCATCTACGCTCCACCGTAAATGTTGGTCCGACAAGGACGTTTTAAACAGAATTGCGGCCACTGCACATTTTTTGCTAACCTAAAGAAATTGTTACGAAATAATCTAATCAGCGCAATAACAAAGTTATTCGTTAGGTTCGTGTGTCCTACCTGTTCTACTATACGGTCTGAGACTTGGATCGCTCAGTGTTCAACATACCGCATATTAAAAGTTTTCGAACGCAATTGCATGCGTAAGGTACTAGCGGTCCCGTGGTCAGTCACACTTCAAAATGCGCTTTGGCTTGGGTAAGCGAATGTCCAGCATAGCATAAACAATGCATCTACTAATTGGCTGAGTGATATGAGGATGGCTGATGCCAGTTACCAAAAGATCGCCGTTACGTACTATTAATTACGCTAGGAAGGGGCAACTGGAACATTTACAACTTGTAGGTGGCAGTGCTGCGGGAAAACCAGTCCCTATCCATATTTACATGGAGATGCTGATGATGAATCAATGCAGGCTCATGGTACAGCACGCAAGGGATTATTATTGAATAGAGATTGCTAATAGAGAAATTCTGTATATTACATAAGTGGGTAACAGGTGAACACATGTGATTGGTAAACCGATTGCTATCGTATTCTTTAATTTATAGTGAACTGCTAACGAATTCACATAGTTATAAAGTTCCTCAATATACTCTTTACTAGTTTACGAATGTAGTTGAAAACAAGTAATTTATTCAACGCCTTTTTACCATGGACATTTACGTATTTTTGAATAGGTTATTCTATCACCACGAACCCCATTCACTAAACAAACAAATTTTACTTAAAGAGCTACAGTTTGCATTTTATAAAGAACCGTAATTGCATACCGTTCGGGGCGCAAAGTTAGCACACACAGTTTTGCGATTACTAGGCTGAATATTGTTATCTTTGCATTGTTCAATTTATATTTATCTGATTCAATATAAACCGAGCCATCATAATTTGTGAGAGTCCAATAATACCTGACCTTTCATCACAATTCTTCCGTTTATCTATGTGAATATCGATGCAGTTAACTAGTATAAAGATACTCGTGAAGTGAAAGCGATTCATAACGTTGCTAACTTAGTGCAATGCCTGCATATACACTCAATACTATAATTTCTTGTGATCTTGCTGTTTTGCTTTAGTCAGAAAAAAACTAAAAAATACCGATAATTTTTTGCATTTTTAAACTACTCCATCCACATACCACTATGTCGTTCCATCAACGGGCAACTCATAGCTTCTTATAACACTGTTTTCAACTTAGCCATACAAAAGAACCCTTTACAAATTATAACATTTCCACCATCACTATTACCGAGTCTGTAAAAAAACTGGTAAAAATAATGACATTATTATTTGATGTGCTTTATGTTATCCGCCACTGACGCGGGCTTTTTGCCCTAGCCCACCAAGGACAACATTGGTATCACTAAGGTTTTTAGAAGATTCCTGCTGTCAGGTCGCCAATATGCAAAAAGATTAGAAGAGCAGTAGCAATCACTGATGGATCTTAGTATTGATGTGGCCATGCCATTAGTAAGAGTCTCATATCCTGTACCCCCAAAGAAACCGCGAACGGGTCCGATAACCCACCAAAGTACTTTGGAGTAAACTTCATCAATTTTTGGAGGTAGGCCAAATAACGACTACATTATCGGGCAAAACAAGACACGTGCATGAGTATGACCGAGTGTTGTACTCAAGCACAAATTCTTATCATGAACCCTTGCTGCGGCGGCTTCGCACAAAATATACACCGTAACGAAATTGAAATCTCATTTCCGTACCACATATTAATTCGGCAATAAATTCGCCGTTCTAAACATGGAGCTAATATTAATCTCAAAAAAGAATATAATACAAGGTACATAATACATTCTACAGAATCATCTCTTTATACCCTCAGTAAACATAATTTTTATGTTAACATATGTGTTTGGAATAGCAGAAAATGTCGACAAAGGTGGTATTCCATCCCTAGAACTTAGGATTTACGAGCCTCTAACCACTGAGCTATCCAGCCGGACAAATTTTTCCGTTCCATGCTATGTTATAATATAAAGCGTATAATTAGGTTGTGACATATCATCGCGCTAGAGATATCTCTCGTAGCACGCGTATAATAATGCCTTTAGGCATAATAATATAATAATAACACGCGTATAATAATTTTTAAGCTAACACGATAGTTTGGAATATCAATTTCTTCCCAGTTTCGGTATTAATTTAAGTCGATTTGGAAAATGTCAGAATTCTGACTTTAGTTTTCCTAGAAATATCTGCATTAGCAGAAAAAATTATCCACATGCCGAGGATGCGTTGTATTTTAATAATATACTTACTAAAAATCAAATTAAATTACTCTGCAATGCATCAATTTTTGAACATAACGGACGCAAAAAAAGAACAAATGAGGCTTTTTGCAACAAAGTGAAAAAACAAGAAGTCAAACATACAAGCTAGAAACCTTATAAAAATATAAACCGTAACTAAAACTATAATTAAAACATAAAACTACCATATATGTCGTTCTGTTGTGAGGCTTCTGTTTCAGAATCATAGTTATTGACAAATCTTCTGCAATAAGAAACAGTGGGCCAATTAGGCATGATACCATCAATTTCAAAAGCATTACTGGAATTCGAACGTTCAGAAACGCAGAAAAAAGCTATTACTGACTTCTTCAACTTGGACAGAGGGGAGAATAGGAATTTTGCGGCACATTTGGATCCGCTGACATTAAACGTTTGCCACTTGGTACCTGTCTTCTAGGAAATTCTGTTGTAAGATTACGCTAAAACTATTTTTAAAATGGGTCCATGAGAATCGAAATATAAATCTCAATCAACGAATGGAACGAAAACTGTCATATCTCTATAACCAATTAAAATATATCCGGTATAATTTGTGCTTAGTTTGTACAGCGACTGAAGCTTTATTAGTGGTATATGACGCGTTATTACGTTAGTAATTATTGTTGTTGGATATGGTAAAACGTTTTAAAATGGGACCATGAGACCCAAAAACACACAAGCACGACTATATCTCCATAAACAATAAAAGTCAGTATGAGTAATACTAGGCTCATTTTGTTGAGCGAAAAACTATAATAGCGAGCATGTACTCTAATACGATATTACTGCAGTTGTTAACCATATTGTACGTAACGTAAAAAGAACATACGTTATCCGAAAAGCAGGAAAACGGCCATATCTCAGTAACAAATGAAAAAATTTTCAATTTCGTTTTAAATTTTTCACAATGGGAAAACATGCTTTATATATATATAATGCAAGAAGCTCCATTCAGGATGTAAGAATAGACAGACTCATTAGCGGCTATTTAGCGTTGTTTTGTTAAATTCTCCTAAATTTTAACTCTAATTAATATATATATTGAAATATATACTCTGGCTAGTCTAAAGGGGGCAGGAATTTTGGGCTGCCCCTTGCAAAACGGAGGTACCCCCGTCTCAAAGCCCCTGCTGAGAAAAATAAACGTCTAAACACGACAAAATCCGGCAGAAAAATTGGACCTCCGGTAAAATCCGGCATCCCCGGTAGGTGAGCCGGAAAACACAAGGCTATAATTTCCGAGGTTTGGACTAGCCAGATATATATACTGAGTAGTCCCTTTTCACTTCAGGAAAAGTAGACTTGATGGTAAGGTAGTATGAACATGCACAGCCCCGACGATGTGCTTAATAAGACTCAAGTTCCGAATAAGGTACAAAGGGGCCAAGTTTGTTGAATCAATATATTAATATTCTGTAACGCACAAACAGACCGAATGCCGGTGTTACATGGTTCTTTACGTTAGCTAACTAGCTTGAGAAAAATTAATGTAATCCGTTGCATAAAAAACTTTTTATTCAATTTTTTCCAATTTTAACAGTTGTTCGTCTAATCCATTTTAAATCTCAAACGATTTTCCGCACTTATCCTAAGCTAATTTCAGCATAAGACCGTTAAATAATAGTTACAAACCACTTTTATTATAGATTGACAACGTGTTCCTTCCTAGTAACACAAATAAACCAAGTGTCATGGACACATGTTGACTTTTGTCCATTGTACAATAATTTAAATAAAGTAACATTAGCAAAAGAGATAAAAATTTCCAGGCTTGAGTTACCAATTACATATAAGTAATAAGTCACACCATAACTTTATTACAAAAGCAACATCTAGCAATACCAATAGAACTACATATTTCACATGCGCAAACACATACTTAACCTGTGTCGTTTCAGCAAAGCTTACTCTTTTCTTCGCCCTGAACCGAGTCGTCTCCTAAAAACTATGTAATTCAGCAATAAAATCGTCGCCATGTTAACTTGTCTTAACAGGGTATGCTAAAAATACCTAAATTCCACATTTATTTTTTCGGATTTACCGTTTTAAACGTCGGCTGATTGGCAAATTGAAAGAGTTGACAAAATAAACTCTCAGTAATAGGAGTTACAGAATGAAGTAAGGTAAGAATTTTGTGACTAAAAACAAAAACGACGATATATACCCCACCACCAATGTCAAGAATAATGAATAGCATGAATTTTGATGAAGTGTCCGAATGTCGACACGGGAGGAGTAGCAAGGGAATGGGGTGCAACTAGACAAAACACCAATGTCTTCATTAAAAGCAGCAAGATCTGCGAGGCAAAAAGGTAATTTTTCCTTATGAAGCTCAAAACTTCTTGAATTTTTACTTTGAAGCTATGGATCCGTAACACTGTTATATCGGTAATCAGGGTTCGCTATACAGTATACTTTATTGAAGTTTCATTGTTAACGAAGAATTGTGAGTTTTCATGTGATGAAATTATCGACTGTCATTTTGTGGATACTTTGTAGTAGCATATATAACCTGAAAGTCCGATCGTTTCGTGCGATAGCTCAAACGAAAGCTTAAAATCTAGAGCCGAAAACGGCCAACTCCTTTTCCCATAAAAGAGTGCCCAAAAGGCTCCGGTATCGTAAAATGGTGTCTGACAAAACAAGCTTTTGGCTGTATATCGGCAACGGGTGCGAATATTTTGCCAAATCAGTTTAGTTTTGTAGAGAAATTAAAGGTCCACCATAAACGTATATATGAAAATTTTGCACAAGTTTACTCTTGCATCACGGATTGTGGTCCAAAGGGTTTTTAAAAGGGCTCATGAAACCCAAAATAAAAGAAAATAACCATATTCGCATAACCACTGAAAATATAATTATGGGTCTTCTTGAAATCATTTTGTAGAGTGAGAGAAACTCTATGTATAGCTGCAATAACGCGTTGTGGGTGGCAGTGGCACCTATGCCAGCGAATTGAATAAAAATAAGTTTTAAAAGGGGGCTCAGAGACCCGAAATACACGAAAAATCTCATATCGCGATAACAATAAAATATTTGAGTATTCAGGGGTTCATTTTATTGAGTGATAAAACCCTCTGCAACTGCACGTGATGCATATTGCGGCTGCTACTTATGTTGTAGAATTATAAAAAAATAACTGTGAATCAAATATTCATAGCAGTTCCGTGTTTTTCAGTTCCCCCAGTCTGAGGTAAAATGAAGCATGGAGCCGAGAACTTGAAAGTTTTTGATAAAAGCAGAATTAACATACCTAAGCCACCCGGACGTATAAATTTTGAATACTTGAGGTGTTCATTGTGAATATCAGAAGGCACTCGGAGAACAATTAGTCTTTTCGACGCTCATCGAGCCCCAAAAGTGCAGAATCATGGTATTTTGAGGTCTGCTGAGGACACGAGCAAATGCTAAACAGAGACGGCAGCCAAACTATTGTCAAGACAGCATGGCTTGACTGCGCGAACTATAACCGAGATACATTCAAATTACAAGTTTGAATAAAAAATCAGTTTCAAATATACAAATCGGCCCAAAAGTTTCGAGGCAAACGGGCCGTCGAAAAATAAATGATTTTGAAATTTGTATGGTGATAAGTGCTATTGTGCAAAATCGGTCACCTGATGCAAGAACAATAATTTTAGACCATTCTGTTCGTCGAATATCATATACTACGGCAGGATTCCTCGCTGGGTGTTTTTGAAATTATGAACAATTGCCGTGAAATATATACCCACCATGCTAAGTGATTATTTCAAGGTTTCCAACGAAACTTCCTAAGCTCGGTAACTCACTTCCAAAGAACGAGAAACGCAAAAAGACTCTATCCATACATCTAAACCACGCTGCGGCAATTTGAACACCATAGAGCCCACCAGTTCTCCCTCGTGTGGGCAAAAAGAAATTTTTGTAGTTTATCAATCACAGCTTTCAAATAAAATTATAATTGGATGCACCATTTTCCACATTATAGACCCCAGATTTTGTTAAATTGGATGCATAACATACAGATTGCAACGGCGTTCATCGGATTCAGTAACCTTAGGAAAATCACAGCTCAGGGAAACGTTTTAAATCGTTGCGTTTGGCTCAGGCTAATTTTATGAGAAAAATAAGGCTTGTAATGAGCTGCTGAACGTAGTGTCTAGCTTGGATTTGACCATTGAATAGGTTAATTTGCAAAACTAGCAGTATTAATTAGTTTTTATTTATTTTTTCCATTAAAATTTACGAACCATGTTTTACCAACACACAAACAATCCGAACTGTGACGACATATTAATTCGGTCCAAAGGCATTCAGAATCGGCCGATGTAAAACATTTACACGAGCAAGCCGATTTAAATCGACTCGTTTTAAAATTGAATAATGTTAATCTTGCTGGGTTCCGACACCTCAAATCAAAACGACTTTTCATTTTAGCTATCTTCGTTGGCATATCTTCCAGTAGTTCACGCATCATCATTAAACAATTGCCACTAAAGATTACACAAAAACCAGCCAGAAACACCGTAAAACACTGGAGATTTAAGAACACGGGATTTGACATTCGTTTATGAAAAACGTCAGCATGTATCACCAGGTAAATCTCACCGAACCGGTACACATTACCTAATGGCAATATATACCAGACGTATGTGTGCGCGTTGCGTGGCTAAGCAATAAGATGCCGAACATTGCACGGTATCGCTAGTACTTAGCTCACGAGCTATATTTCTAGTTTTGTAGATTACAGACGAAAAATCCTTACGTATATAAGAATAAGTAGTCACATACAAAAGTACAAATGCGGATGGATGAAATCGCGTCTGGACGCCTCCGTAAGACACCCATACAAAAAAAGTAATTGTAAAATGTAAATTTTCCATCAGAATTTAAAAATTAGCGTGAAACCCGTCGCGGTAGTTCCGCACACACTGGCATTCAGTGAGCGCGAGCCTCCACTCCTCCTGCTAAGCCGCAACTAAGGTTGTTGAGTTATGCCGTTCTCAGACGTTTGATCGCCGTTTTCCCAAAAAGTAAAAACATACCCTTGGGTAACACAACTTATGAGATACTCAACAAAAAATAACCAAAAGTCATTCAAGGTTTCAAAAGTTATGACCCAATAACCAACAAAAATTAATACATATGATTCTATGACACGACAGCAGCATGAGGAGCAGACAATTTCTTAAGTGTATTGATTTATCATGTTTTGTAGATGGCCAGTATTTCTGACGTTATGAAACTGCACTAATATCTGATCAATTTACAGTAGTGTCCACGTAGAAAGATTAGCGTCATGTGATAACTGAAAAAATTCAAATTGTAATTTAACTGGTGTCTTCACAGAGAAGGGATGGGAAGCCCACAGGATTTCGGCTTTGCTCCAAGCCATGCCCCGGGTATTTCCAGGTAACACCAAAAATGGTTGTGCTAACAAAAAATGGCTATATCAACACTCAATACTACTGCTTATATTTTGGCCATTTATGACAAAGTCCTAAGTAAAATAAAGCGCGGTATGCAAATATATGAATTTTAGCAGAAAAAATATGCAACAAAACTATATGCATACTGTAAAAGCATGAAAATGCGAGAATTTGCAAGAATAGGACCCCTGACTGACATCGAAGACACAACTTACCCCTTCTACGGCTATCCTGGGGATTCCAAGCATTTCCAGCACCCTCGGGTTGAAGCTGGGGGCCCTCAACTCAAAGCTCCGAGGTAAAATTTTGATCTTGTGGAAAGGCCAGTTTAAGCACAACCTATGCCGCATTTTTATAACGTAACTAAATAATCATGAAGTCGCCGTAGTCCAGATTTCCAGATTAAGCAGTGCTTACTTTTCTTTATATGGTAAATATGTGACAAACAATCTAAGCCAAAGTCGACGAGTAAAGCATCCTTGAAGTCATTCAATACTATCAATGTCGAATTGCAAAATATGTATACAAACAGAGCTAGTATATACCAAAATTAGCTCGTAAGTTTTAAATGTACAGAGCAATGCTTGTCCGTCATAAGCTAGAAAACGTCGAAATAAGATATTATTGATTTTGTAAAATCAATACAACGTTCTTTTGGCTCAGAATTGATTAAATCCTAATAACATACATTTTAACGGTGTATTTCCTATGTAATAAGTATATATTATATATTTATTTTGGTTACCGAGCCGTATATATGCACATTTTTCAACTGATATCGTATTTTATTTGCTATAAATATGATTAAGGGCTCCTTGTAAAGCAAACTTGACCTAACTTAAATTACAATTTTAAATTGAGCAAATCGCTTTCTGAATTTTCACTGCTCACGCTGCATTATACACTTTCGCACAAATAACCTCTGAATCCAAAAAGGATCGGTGAAGAATTGCTTTTTAGAGGAGGTCGGCAATAAGGGTCACATTCGATCAAATAGGTATAGTAACCACTTACCCATATTCTAGAAGCCCAGCAATAGTTTTGGGAAGCGTTATTCTAGAAATAGACTCACCGTGTCATCTTCATAATTCTGTGTCACCAAAATCTACAACGAAAAACAAAGATTATATATTGAGGTAAATATATGCAGGTATTGAGCTAATAACTCGAACACTGATGGGAAATATTAGAGCTCACTCAGTCTACATTCAATACGGACAATTTAAATTCAGTTAGATCATGCAATGAACATGCATAAAAAGGGATGGCGTTTTTATGGTACTGCTGGTATTGTTATCTGCATTATATAACACCAAAAACGTCGAAACTTTTTAGCCTTCCGAACTGTCGTTAAGTTAAACCACAATTAGTATCTCGTGTGGCTAGTTCCCACACTATGACTAATCTAAACTTTTTCAATTTTTAAGAATGTGACCACTACTTTCATTATATTCAAAACCCTCAGAACTGTATATTACTTACTCTAGAGATCAAAAAGGCAGAAAGGTTCACAACTTTTAAAAAACATCAGTGGCGTCATATTTCGCGTTTAAGTCCATAGTTATTGATGTATTAAATTCATACCACGCAAACTAGATTAGGTTTCGTACTTGGCCATTCATCCTGCAGCATCCCGAAGGTGTGTAGCGACAAGTAGCGCCGTAAGGGACTATAAACTCTGTGACACATCAGTTTTAATGCTGTGTTTCAAATCATTAAACAAACTTTGCGTTTGCTAACATATATAGCAGGGTTATATAACGCCTGCGCGACAGAACCGTATCAGGATTTTCAAAATTGGAGGCGGGGAGGTTTCAAATGCTCATTTCTATTCCCAGTTCCATGTACAGGCTATATAGAACGCTAAATAAAATGGTTTGGTTATCCATGGTCCAACACGAATCATTCATACCATTACACAGATTCTCGACGGATTTGGTAATTCATTTTGCTTGTTCGAATGCGTCAACCTTTTTAACCGGAGCGAGCGGATTTTCCTCAAATAGCATTTAAGTGAGGAAATTGTTTTTTCAGTCTTTTCGACGCATAAATTATTACCAGATTGATAGATTTTCCCAATTTTTTTTATTCAACCCGTCAGGAAAAGAGGTGATGTACCTAGCTTTGCGTTTGCACTGCTTCCATGATTCTCTACCTAAACTTTCACAAAACCGACACGAATAGGAAATTTCTTGATTTTGGTCATTTGCTATCAGCCAAGATTTTAGGTTATAACTTTTGCTAGAGGCACGAATCGAAAACCACGAAATGAAATACAGTCGGGCAAAAAAGCTTTGCGTTTGCAATGGTGCGTGATTTTATTAAATTTTCACAATACCAACACGAATTGGAGATTTTTGTTTTTGGCTGTTTGGTGTAATGCACAAGTTTTCAAGTATATACGTAACTTTTCCAAGTGACACAGATCGAAAAATACGGGTACCAGTGCTTCGGGCAGCACATCTCGCGATATTGGCTTAGCATCGAAAAGGCGAAACCACTCATCGAGAGCTACACATTTTCTGTTATACAATTTTATCACAGCAGCCGGTGTCGACCAATGAGTTTAAAAATACCCCAAAAAGTTAAAAGCTCGATTTTTTGTGTGGTGTGGGCAGAACGATGGCATTAACCCATTAAACAAGTTGGTTTAATTATTCTAACCTCACGTGTATTGTGTTATTAACCGCAAAATTTTGGCACCAAAGATTCTCCAATTTTGCAATACAAATGTAATATAGCCATTGGAATGTGTCTAAATATTTTCGTTGTTGCTAAATAAGAAAAACAATTGTATTTGCGCGGTATGGTATCAAATAAGACAATTGTTGGAGGCCTACAACATGAAAAAAAACATTTCAAATTATAACTTTTCCTGAAATTTGTAATTTATAAATTTCAGGTTATTGGCGTATTGGTCACCGGGGAAGAAATAGAGTTCACGGTGCTGCTATGTGATTAAAATGCCCGTAATGTTACCATTAAGGTATTCACGGTGTATAATTACGCTCGTAGGACTTTAAAGCGGCCCTGAAAGCTGAATCTAAAACGGCGAAATGGTCAATAAGCGTCGAGTAGCCACACTCGGTCCGCTTCTCCTCGCTTTGCCAATTGCTAGTTATGTGGTGGTGAAATATCGAGTTCACGCAGCAAATCTAGCCATTCTGTTTGTACCAGTGGATAGGATGTAAATATTAGAGAACATAAATTATAAAACTGCAGCACGCGCCTAAACTGACTGTCGCATTTTGAGCGAGCTATTGGCTCGTACAAAGTTGTGACACTAAATTATATAATAAACAATTCTATTTTCAGAACTATTCAGAATTTATTTCGAGCGAGTCGCGAACGAACGAAAGCCATTCTTGGCGAGTACTGTACATATCATATAACAAAAGCAAAAAACGTAAAAAAACCGCACGGAATATCTTCACGAGAAAAGTAGCATACATAATCACAGCGAACTTACAGATGATCGCCTTTTATCGTTCATAGTAAATGTGACAAAAGCGGTATATATTTCTTAAATAATAAATTTGGGTTAGTTTAACAATCCTAGACAAGATTATGTAGCTTATAATTGCGAATAGAAATAGAAACAGTCTTGAACAAACTGTTCGCAGCTGTTCACGAACTACAGCAGGGAACTGCAATTATTTCTGTACGTAGCTGTAATCATCAAACACATCGGAACGAAGGCTTGCAGTAAATCTTAGAACACAGTAACAGTGTGTGTTAGACCAAGGGTAAAATATGCGTACGCTTTGATTAACACAATCAAAACTACAAAGCATAGTATAGGTAACCCGTCAAAAAGACCACTTTTACAGGAAGTCTGGGAATCTCAACGTCTAAGCTAGGTTGACTGAAGCTGATAAGGGTGTAGAGTGTACGGGAGGCTAAATTGTCGAGATGTGCAAAAACATGTTTGCATCTGGCACACCATACGGAAATTATTTACCAAGAAATATGGTCTTTTTGACACCAAAATTTTAAAAAAGACCACCCCTGTCAAAAATAATATAACTATTTTTGCCACAGTTGCAATAGTGCGCTGAATTTTGATGATTTAAAGTTCTATTAAGCTATATTAAAGACAGTTAAATGAGAATACATGCATTCTTTAAAAAAACAGGTCGTGAATACTTTTCCCACATTGCCTTTGGATCGGATGCTGGACCGCATTGTTATAACTCCTCGCAAATTAAAACTGCTTTGGGTAGCGCGATTAGTACTTATAAACTGGCGTGGATATTGTAGTTGCCGTTTAGAGTGTTATTGCAATACTATTGCTGCTGCTGCCGCCGGCAACTACGTATATATATATATACCGTTGATACAACCGTAGCGTTCCTGGCTGTTATCAGGAAAAAATTTCCCTGATTTCCGTGATTACACAAAAATTCCCTGATGGGAGAATGCAACTATACCACCACGCCAAAACTATACATTCCAGAAATGTGATAAGCTTATATCCGCACAAAAAAATTCAATAAGCAATGTAAACTCTCTGCTATTTCTTCTGAAGCTTTCTTAACTCGTTGATATTCTGATCAATAGATCTGCATGCCAAACTTAGCGTGTATCTTGGCCTTCTTCTTTTGTATCTCCAAGTCTTCCAGCTGTTTCTGAACTCGCTTTGCACGCTACTCCTGGTTCTCTCGCTCAACAGCACTGTGTGCCCTCTGCTGCTCGAGAGCCTACTGTAGCGACGGTTGGATCCACGGGAAAACCTCATCATGTCAGTCACGATCTCCATTACATCGGCACCACCCGCAACCTTAATCATGTCGTTAATCCATTGAACCACCAATGTCTGTTCCTGAAGATTCTCGATGAGATCTTTATTCAAGGAAAATCTTTCACAAACTGCGTTTCCTGGAGATAAAAGCAAAACGACCTTAACTACCTCCAATAAGTCTTTTTTGTCGCCGTCCTCGGACAACAGGCTGAAGTATAAATGATCAAGACGGGCTGAGCTGGAACCAAAAGTTTTAGCCACATCGACGACCCGTTGGGACTGAGTGGCGGTGCTGCATCACTGAGTTGTCAGCCACGGTGCTTGTGATGCGATCACTGTTCAAAAGTTCTTCCGAACACGCCTTTATGCGACATGTCGCCAGCTGTGGGGACGAGAAATTTTCGGGATTCAAGGTGGCCGCAGAACGAACCAATCGGTAGCGAAGCGGAGAGTGCTCGATCAACTTTGACACTAAACCAAAACGGAGCTTCAGTGCCCCAACTCGAAAAGCCAGTTTATCGGCGTCAGACGCCTTCGAATTGTCCAAAGCTCGCTTAGTACCGAAGCCGATGTCAATATGCTTCGCCACCTTGACAGAATCGCTGCCATAATAGCAATCTACGGCCAACAATTTAGAAGCGGTGTCCGCGGCAGACAACCTATCGCTTTTCACAAAGCGCTCCATCAATGATCGCATCAGAGTATGCAATGCATCGAACACAAACGGAACCAAGGGACCTGGCGACCTGAGCACTAAAAACGGCTGCATCAAATTTGCAACAAATCTGAAAAACTCTAACTTCGCAACCGTCTGTTTATCCTTGCAGACCAATCCAACGGCTGAAAACGTATCAATATTCGGTATTGGATTCAACTCGGCAACGTATTTTGTGATGCAACGAAATGTATCGATAGCCGATACGCAAGGCCGTTTTCCACCAATCGCACAGCGGAAAATTTTTTAGGAAATCCAGAACTCCCGGAAATTCTGATGTAATCGAGACTGACTTTCTTTAAACGCGCCGGACTCTTTAAACAGCGTATATATAACGCTGCGAGAACAGTTTATCTGCCAGCCGGACGACCTGTTTCGCGCCTGAAAGGCTCCATGGACGACCACAAGACCCAATTTTAAGCAATTTCCGTGGAGTAGCGGGCGATAGTTCGTCCTTGAAGTCCTGACAAAAGCGCCAGTTGCACTAGGCCATCCACACTTACTCAAACAGTCCAGCTTCAAGCCAGCAATAGCCGTCTTGGAGCCCTCTAGTAGATCGACAGCACGGCTATGCCGGACCCAAAGTAGCGACTGCGATCATACCACTATGCCAAATCCGAATTATATGATCCATCTAAACCTTTTGAATGACACGATTCAATGCTTCGTCAAAACATACGACGAAGTGAGCAGCCCGCTTAACATTAGCCGACAAAATCTCTTTAAAAAAGTGCTAAACAAAAATTTACAAGGTATGCAGTTTTGTCACTACCACAGGAAAACGACTGAGCGATGTCTGAGTCCGGAAACATGGCTTGGAAGGCCGTGTTCATTTGGAGGCAACTGTTGAACGAGACCTTGTTTTGGACACAAATAAAAGCCCACCGGATTTCCGCCGATGTGACATCTGAAGCAATGGAAAACCTGGGGACCGCGCGGAAGCACTTGTCAACTATGGCGCGTCACCCACAGGAGCGTCGAAAGTCGAAGCTTCAGGCGAAGTGGAAGCCGTGGCGGCTGGAGCGGCTATAGCTGACTTAAATGCAGCAGTAATTGGTTGTGTGGCGGTAATGGAGTGTTTTTGCCTGCCAAATGACTCTTGAGCGTTTGCGACGCCATGTTGCTAAGGTCGATCGTTTTACACCACCTGCAGAAAGTTTTACGCTTATCATCAGGATACGGTCAACCCCAACCGACAAACTGAAAATACAGGACTGCATTGCACCATTCATGGTTGAACGTTATACCAAACATGTGGAATGCGGCGTTCAATGAAACGTCGGGTACACTACACGAAAGGAATTAGTTTTCAACAGTGAAGCACATAAAATACAGCTGCAGCATCCCGACAATCACATCTCCAAATGACAAACGATAAAAACAACTAGAAGAAAACTAGAATACAAACTGTGATGCTGTACATAAATATATCGCTGAGTATATATAGGAGATTTACAATGTCAAATATTCTCCTTTTCCCTGATATTTTTTATCCACAGTCTAAAAAGAAAACTTCAGTTTGACTGCAAAACTATTTTCCTAGGACACAATTCCGCCGCACCAATGCAAACGGAGATATGATAGCTAGGAATAAGCTGTGATTTTATGCATGATAAAAACGTTCCGATTGGGCAAGGAAGACGAGCCTGAAAAAAAATAAATTTGAAAAAATGATTGAATCCAAAATTCCTTGATTTCCAATGAATATTATCATTTTTCCCTGATCATCGGGGACCCTGAACCGTACTTCAAGCGATAACCAAGATCGTGCTCGCTCATATCCCAGCCTCATTACAAGATTGCTCATATATCTCTAAGTAAAAATAGTATAAATTGATTAAACATAGCTTAAGGGCTGAGACTTTTTGTTTTGTTGCTGATATCAATCCATCCGCCCTGAAATAGAAATACGTAGGCGGCAGCAGAAGCGACTACAACAGAATGACGAAGCTAGCGTAGATACAAACGTCAGTTCACAATGCGAACTTCTGTTCGTGATTATATGGGCCGGAATTAGTGAAAACTGCAGGCAGTCCAGCACAAAACAGACCCACAATATTGTCTCGCATTTAGAATGTCGTGACAATCCAACGGCCCACCAAAATCGCATGGATAGTCATGCAGGATCGTAAATTCAGCACACACTGGGCCGTTTTAATAATACCGCTAGCAAAAATTGTAGACAATGTTACCGGGAGTGGATTCAAAGAAGTTACAAAAATGTGGTTATTTTGTCACTTCTGTCGAAAATTGCACACATCGAGACCCCTTAAAAACCCTCACAAGTGAGACATTAGGCAGGAATTAGTTTTATGTTTTTAGCACAATGCTGTTGTGTAGGGTCAGGAGAATCAGCCTTGCTGTATCGCGGGACTTGTGGCCATCCAACAGGAACGGGGCTTTTTGGCCCGGCGCATCACAATATTGAGTTCGCTTATGTTTGATGACATTGATAATGATGATCTGGAAATAGTCGACAGACCATGGCTTATCCAGCCATTGTCTGAAGCAATGTAGGGAGTTTTCGGACATTTCGGTGTATTACCCTTCCTATATTCTTGTACTGCCTTTCCTTTGAAAATTATGTAGGGGTTCAAGTATGTATGTGTATGATATCGCCAAAAATCGTTGCCAGAATATGCGCGTTTATTTTCTCGGAGGTCTTTTTATTATCACTTGTACTGGTCTTTTTTTGACAGGTTACCTATATAGATTGTAAAATCACTAAGCTGTTATGCGACAAACATTATATGCTGTGCATCTAATACAGTTTCAGACCTGAAAGAATAGTGGGACCACAATTCAGATTAAACCTAACAATAGCAGAACCCGATTTACATAACTATTTCCTATAATCAGCAGCTTGTCTTATATCCAAAGTAGTGAATTCTTGATGTTGCATGTAATTCAAAGAGAAATACACAGCTATATCGACCATCAACTTATAAAATCAGCCCGATATTAAGCATATATATTGCTTGAATAGGTGATGACATAAACAGTTATTGCGTTTTAGAGACCCGTAATGTTAAAGTTCATAGCGAACAAACTACGTTACATGAGATCAATAACACCCATATAGCTCGAGTGATGGCGAAGATATTGCTGTTTTCGTGTATTTTGGGCGACACGGTCCATTTTAAAAACCATTTTGTTCAAAAAATCCAAATTCTTAAACGCGTTGCATAAGAAAACATTATACGCAGTCTTATAAAAACTTATTTGTTCTACAAACTGAGCTCAATTTACGCAGATATCTCCACTGGTCGGCGAGATACACTAAATAGTGCAATTTATCGAGCCCGTCGCGACCCACTTTTTCGATAAGATGTTGGAATCGGGCTTTGAAGCCAGCAAAGGGACAAAAACAGAGTTTTCGAACATTGAAATGAGCTATTGCGCGAATCAATCAGCTCCGCCAAAGCTCAGTTATGCATGGCGGCCTAAAACCCAATAGCGGCCATAGGCAAATTTTACCAGTACACGGCAATTAGGAATTATTCGCTTCGCTCGTTTCAATCACAAAGCTCAAAATTCACTTACAATACAACTGCGTCTGCACAAAAGGGAATGGCGCTTCTATGATTTTTGAAGTTCCCAAAAACGTGCTCTCCAGGTAAATTTCGGTTTCCGGCCAAATCTGCACCCTCTCTGCCAACGGCGATAGGATTTTCAGGCGAGATGAAGAATAATTATCCCAGCAATAAACCCCTGTAATAAAACTTAATTCTGTTTCTTTGATTTCGACTATTTTGATGACACAAATGTCAGTAAAATGAAGCACAAGTTTTAAAAACACCGTTTTCAATAGCAAATATGCAACAAAAAACGACATATATATCTGTTGCTTGTAAAGGCAATGAAAACATAAAATGCAGTACCACCAAAGCTGTAAGAGCTATCAGCTAACGTAACGAAACGGTTCTCCGATGCCCGGTCCAACCGGGGGGAAATGCTCCCAGACATTTATAGGCTGGTTGGGGCCCCTAATTCAAAGCCGCGAATACAATTTTGAGCACTGCTGAAGCAGGGTGGAAATCAGGGAATCGTATTACACCAAAAATATTGGTATACTAGCTAGACGAGATGAGTTCAATGGTACTCAATATGACCATTTTCAAAAACAAATATTTTTCGATTTTTTTTGACACAGCACCAAGGTAAATCGAAAAAATTTTCATTCCGAATTTCGAACTACAATACGCCATTCAACGCAGCTCGACGTCTAATGGTACCAATTTTCATTGAATCAAACCACACAGCGATGAATTATTAAAAAAACTTAACTAAAATACACTTATATACGTACATTTTATATATTAAACCCGATACATCTTCCGGATTTGATGAACCATGACCCCAAATGGATGATCAGTAAACTGTTGACGCCATATAAATTCAACCAGCATCCTTCGGATAATCCATCCGGAACACCCTTACGGTCTTAAAAACATCTTTAGCCGACCCGTCAATGTTCTAAGTGTGAACTTCCGCGTTATTAAGATTAACGAATTGCCTATTACGATGATTAACCGTTTAATGGATGTAAGGTTGCGATCGCGGCAAACTGGCAGCCCCATGGATATATGTAAGCTATCGGAGAGTATATATACGACTTCTTGGGCGGACATGCTGACTCCGATAGTTCTCGCTGGAAGCCGGAAAAGGAGACACGTTGTGTACCGCTGCCCAACATACCCACCACCCAGCTATGCTTCCGACGAGGTAACACGATTATTTTTTGCCGACAAAACATTGCCTCGTCAGTTTCAACGTCAATCCCTGGGCCTCCCAGCATAAGATCTTGTCGATTGTCCCGTTCATAAACCATAATTATTATACCGCGTGCTGTGCATAAATGACCGTGTCATCCTGGCTCAACTAAGATCTAACCGAAAATTTCCTACTCTCGACTGGTAATTTAACTAGATCAGACCAGCAGGAAACTCTAGCATGCAGGTCATGTGACTCCAGAAACACTCTTGAACATATGCTGTGGCACTGTCCACGTGGCGATATAATACACATCTCATCAGCTTTATCAGGGAGCTCACTATGGAAACATCCAACACGTGTGATTAAATATATACCTTCAGGGCTGTGGCCGTCTGGCCACGAGTCATTAGCTTTAACCCCGACAATCACCCACAAAAAAAGTACATTTAATTACTAATATTTCTATTGCTAAATCGTAGTTTTTAGCATAAAAATACTTATATAACAGTTAACTATACTTGAAGATATTAAAATAGATAGGATTTTATGTGAAATATCGATGTTACGGTGCTACACTGTGCACATCCAATACGGAATGCCCAATACGACCCCGGCTATCGTAACCTCGAGGGCGGACCAAAAGGGTTCAATTTTTCTTTTCGGGTCGGTCTCGAGAAGCTACGGAGCTTAGCAAGATGCAGGAGTGCTTCACAGAATGTGTTCTGATCCAACCGGAAGGGTCGCACACGTAGCCTAACTGGTACTACGTCTGAGGTCCCTCGGGAGGTTGGCTAACTCACCTGCTCGCAAGCCAAAGAGGTCATACCACTATTCCCTGTCATCGTTCAACCTGGAAGTTGTATTCGATTGTTTCGCAGTCCTGAACGATTAGTTTAACCAGTGGCCCCCCTAGGGTCCGACAAATTCCAAGACGTTTAACGTCGGATCGCATTTTTGGTCGAGGAAATTTCGATCAGCGATAGTCTAAGAAGAAATTTTACGTTGCACGAGTCGTACTCACTCGCACTCAATAAATCATCGAGTCACGATAAGGCTTGCAATTTCCTCCCGTTATGCCTGAACGGGGTCGCCGACCGGGACAACGATTTCAAACCGATTCAATACGTATCGCTAGAATGGTCATCAAAACACAACACCATAGGTTTCATTTTAAATCAGTATTTATTGATAAGTTAAAACTGTATACAGGTACATCGTAAGGAATAACGCAATAACAAGGATCAATACAGTCGAAAACATTGAAGGAGTTCAACGTTTGGCAACCAAATTACTGCCAACTGTTCGGCATTAGAATTATGCGGATCGGTTATCATTTTTTAGTTTTCAGTCGCTTAAAACTCGACGGATCCGCAGCGATTTGATCTTGGTGTATAAAATGTTACATGATACCGTTGATCTTGATGTCGATAAATTCTTCGTGAAAGGGTATCACGTGACACGTAGCCACAACTATAAGCTTGAAACTGTTGACATACCGCGACTTGATTTAAGACGATACGTATTTCTTTGCCCATCGAGTTGTTCGGTTCTGGAATAGTCTTCCATTCGATGTCGTTAACGCTCCATCACTGTCGTCATTCGAGCAACGGTTGCATGCGTCAAATATTTCGTCGATACTGCCGTATATAGTTATCTTTTTCTTTTCAACCTTGCTCTGGCCTCGAAACAACGAGGCTGAAATATCTTCCTAAAGCGGTGTTGACTATGCTAGGTAACGCTTAAATCGAAGAATTTCAAGCTCGCGATCTCCGATCTCTTATACATACGATCAGTACCTATGGAGGAAGAAGGTACAGAATACAGTAGGATGGAGGTACGCTAGAACTATTATATAAGTCGGGAATCGGGATCATTATTATATATCGGAGTCTTCGCCTTTTTCACACGACTCACAGCTGTAAAGATCACGGCGAACATTCAATTTCACCTAGGCCTTTTCAGCAACAGCTAAGCTTACCTTACCCGAAAAGGATAGGGGTAACGGAAAAAATAATTCGACGCGGCGTTCAGTTATCGAGGCTTCGGCTCATCCTAATCTACGGAGCATAACCATCAATCACTATGGTACACGACGCGAGTTGATGCGATAAGCTACTGCAAACAGGGCGTTACACAATGGTTATACAACGAATAAATAAACATATTTGAAAGATTGACATAATAGTATTCAGGAATATACAGACGCATGGGTATATAATGGTTGAGGTTTAAAGATGCAACTCCAACTCGGTGCAACGAAACGTTCTACTCACGCATAGGTATGAACAACCTATGACGTTGGGTACAAGTAATTATACTTTCGAAATCAACAAGCCATCTACAAGTATATTATATACCTATCCACTTATATTTTAAAAGTTGTCCTAAAACTTTTCCGGTGACACCATGACACTGCCTTTTTGGTCGGGCTTTGGTACTCCCGATGATAAATCTTTTTATCATACACACGGGAATAAATATATACCCGCAAACTATAAACAGGGATGTTCTGAACATTTCAATATCGGCGGTCTCTTTTATACATTTTATTGCTTCCTCAAAGTTATCACCTAATCACCGGATATACACAAAGAGTATATACTAAGAGTAGTGCTGCGATTTTAATACGGTAATCTAAAATAGTGCCGAAAACGACATGGGTGTGATATTAGTGCCTAATATTTTATCACTTTTGAATAAACATTCTATACACGTGTCTGTTGCCCAATTATCTGAAACTCAAGCAATCAGAGTCGAGCAAGGATCACGCCGCACCGCGAAATATAGGGCACGAGTACCGCTCACGAAAAGAAAGACCCGCGCCATACAAAGCGTCCCATCGGCATTCTATTGGCCACACCTCGGACCACACAATCTTCTAATGTCGAATCCCGTCCCCGTTTATAAACGACAGCCGACATAACTGAAATTCCATTACCAACTCCTATCCCTCAAGAAAACAACACAGTATAACAGCAACAAATGCATGATAGGCGTTGTTTGGCTTTGGTTAAACTGTAACCGAAAGGCGAAGAACTAAAACGTTTGGACAAAAAACTCTATATACTTCATTTACTGTGCTACCTAAAGTCTATATATATTTCTTACCGTGCTGGAACCGATAATACTTGGCTTATCTTTCAAACATTTGGATTCAGAATATTTCGGATTTTACTTTTCAAGTGGTGAAATTTTGGAATGTCAAATTTTTCTTGTTGCAACAATAATTCAAATTTGCAACAGCATTTAATCTTGCGCGATAACTCAAATGAAAGCTTGTTATCTGGCTATGGTGGATTGGAACCCAAATTTATGTCTTTGGATACGCGAGGAAGCGCTGGACTGAGGTATGCCTGAACGCTATTGTAGCAGTTATAAAGCCACTACATTTGTCTGGCACTTAACGGCTAAAGGATGACAAAATGGCCTGCTGAAGTTGGGCTGAGGTGCGTTAGAATCAATAACATTATGCCGTTAGATACACTAGTACTATCTACTACAAGTGACAAATGGCCGAAATTTGGCGGCGCTGCCCGTTGGAAATAGAGCTCTGCGCGACGTTTGCAACTGGATGTAGGCACGCTCGATTCAAGCTATATAAGGATAAAACAACACATATACGAAATGAATCAAAAAATTATTAAAACAAATCCAAATTTTTTGTACTGCGTTGTAATCATTCGGTCTGTGGCCAAGGTGACAACAAAAATTTTCGGCCCGACCCGAAGCTTTGAAAATACATATCGGCCCAGCCTGTACGTATTTAGGGATCAGCCCGGCCGAGCGGAACCGCTCGCCGAAATGCTCACTTCTAGTCCCTAGCGACGAAACCATTCACTGGACATTGCACATAATCGAATATAATATACTTCCCTATTCTTCGGTGCAAACAAATCCACGCAAGTTTCTATCCTAGCTAAATCGTACGCGCAAAATTAACCAAAATATTTAATAATGATTTTAATCCTTACATCAAATTCTTAATTAAAATGCACTGCACCATATATCACAGTTTACTTAACAGACTTTTAAATTTATTCACTAACTGTTGCAACGCTTACGATGTCGTCAGAGAGAGCGTTCCAAAGACGAGTTATCGTCTAATAGAACAAGTGTTTTTGGCATTCGTGCGTGTAGTTCCCTTGTTTTGCGATATATTTTCTGTCCATAGCTTTGCCGCTTCTATTCGATTTTCAATATCGATTTTGTTTGTTAACAAAAAGTTATAATTATAACAGGGTAGCTCACATTGCGGAATTGTACGTCGTCAACAAGAACAAAACAATATACTCAAAACAAAATTCGATAAAATTTCGCCCTCTTCGCAATGTAACTTTCAACTTAAAAAAACGAGCAATTTGAGTTTGAAAGAGACGTTCCACTTCTCTCGCGGGGGTAGTATTGTTCCCTTGTTTTGCGATATATTTTTGGTCCATATATTTGCCGCTTCAATTCGTTTTGCAATATTGATTTTGTTTGTGTGTGTTGCAGCTGTCAAAAACGCATTTATAGTCCATTGTGTTCCATGAAAGAAATTGCGAATTATTGTTGCCTGAAGTGAATTTAGTTTTCCTTGTTATATCATTTTTCAATTTTCGTTAAAAAATACCTTGGTCCATAAAGCAGCTAATATGTCTTGGATGTTAAACTTTATTCTGTTGGGTCAATTTATTGCCATACTGATGGATTGCCATACCCCATTACGGAGAAACTAAACATGATGGAGTCGTTAACTCCGTATGGCATCAAAATGACAACAACATTGGTGAGCCCCTCCTAGCACATACCAACAGCAGCCTTCTGCTCTTCAACAACAGTCACACATTTCATCGTCATGTTATGGGCAATACGGCGTGTGAATTCAACGTCGACGTGTCCACCGATCCCTCCCAAAACAGCGCCGGACAACAATCGCCGAACAACGTTGGTAATCGACGAATATCAATAATATTCTTTGCCTTGCCCACTGGTTTGTCTGTCCTTTGGTTGACGATCGAGTTGGCCGCAATCGTTGTCGTTCCAAAAAGACGAGAAAGCTAAGTTCAAGCTGGACGCATAATAAAAATGACGCTTCAGAAAACAATTACAGGGTTTCTCTTTTTAAAAAGCAACGGAAATACATTTCTCAACTGTTTTCTGTCAGTTTCCCCAAAGCTTAGCCGAACACCAGCAAGACGTTCATTGCTCATTTTTACAAGGAAAAACAAAGTCAAATTCGATATTTTGAAAATAGGTCACTCACACGCGTCGATGCTGCGGCTTCTCCTGCTTGTGTCTGGAGACGTTGAGGCCAACCCTGGGCGAGTTTTAACATCAAAGTTAGGTTCAAGGGCTAATAATGTCGTAACGCGGTGTCTATTTGAGAAACGGAATTGTTTTCGGGTGAACCGTTCTCTGACCGCAAAAGTACGTTCCAGGCACACGCAGCTCTATTGCATGAACCCAAACAAGTGAAGCTCGTGCTTAAAAAATTAAAGGCGAACAACAAAATAGCTTCGGTCACACATAACATTTTAGCTTATAGAATTTTCACACAAAATGGCATGATCCACTTTGATTTCACCGATGACGGCGAATATGGGGCCGGAGCACGGATGCTTTGAATTTTGCATGCCGCAAACGCACAAAATGTCATAGTTATTGTCACACACTGGTATGGCGGCATTCATTTAGGATCTGATCGGTTCAGACACATTAATTCTGCTGCAGCGCAAATTTTACAAGATTGTCTTCTGATCAGAGGACGATCAAGTGATAATTTTCAAGAAACTTCACCAAAAAGGTTTTCCAAAAATTGCCAAAACTAAAAAAAACGTGTTTTCCAAAAGGTTCGAAATGAATTTAGAGACAAACAGAAAGCGAAAACGAAGCAAGCCGCTAGAATTCGCAATGGTCAGCCACGTGAGAAAAATGCGAACTCTTCACAAAATGAACTCCACTGGAGTACTCTGGTTTACCAAAATGACCAGGCGCACAGCGAAAAAAGTTCCCTTGTGCAAACCAAAGGGCTGCAGCGCCGGGATTGTCCAATTTGTTTGAGACTTTTGGATCGGCCAAAAATTTCAAGAGGCGAGTGCAAACAATACAAACATCAATTTACAGCCACAAAGACCATTTCGTCTATCTCACGTTACGCGATTATCATTTGTGGTGTTGATTCTCACATAAATTTTGATCGAAACACTGTTTCACGATGTGGAAGCACAGAGTTCCAGCATGACTAGTTTTTACATAAGCAAACATACCGTTCGTGATAGCTCGTCTTCGGCTATCCATTCCATCGATTCGAGGTTGAACGAACGGCATGCATCTAGCCTAAGATTACTGTTGATCATTGCCGGAATTGAACCAAGTCCGGGACCGCCAGCTACAGCCTAGAACTTGGAAGACTTAGACAGGAAAACGATGAGCAAAGCACTACAAATGATACACGAAGATAATCTCAATTTCATGATGCCGGAAACAAAACGCTTGATAGTCGATGCTTTAAACAAACATCCACCTGCTGTTATTAAAATGGCAATTATATTTGTCCAAAACACCGGTCAACGACAAGTCGGTGACGCAGCTCCGGCAACTTATGACCATCTGCCGAAGTTACCCAATTTTTACGAAAAAGACACGAAAATTTGGTTCAATCAGATCGAACCTCTTTTACAGGGCAAAACTGAAAACATCAAACAAAACAGTCTCCTGAGGTCGTTGCCAACAAATGTTTTGAACGACTGTGGAATTAAAACCACAGTAAAATAATTACTAGTCAATATAAGACTGTATCCTAAAATTCTACGGTTTGAGTCAGGAAAACCTGCTCAAAAATTTGTTGGCTGAGCACTCTTTGGGCGACCGAAAACCATCAATTGCCCTACGGCAATTGCAACGGCTTGCACCCAATAAGCCGGATCTGGTTAAATGGCGGTTTCTCGACATTTCGCCCGAAAAGGTTTGCATAGCACTCGCAGTAATAGAAGAAGCTTAAATTGAAAAATTGGCCGACCTGGCGGACAAAATTATGGTAGTTCCATCTAGCTCGTCCGCAGACTTTCATCAAGTTGCAACTGAAAAATGCAGAAATTGCGAACATCAGTTGGAACATATTGCAAACACCGTCGCTCAGTTAACTAAATCTATGCAGGATTTTCGCATGACTTACCACCGCGAGGGCAGACCTCGATACAAACAAAATCATTCCAGAAACTGCTCAAACAGCAAAAAAAGAATGGTACAAATTCCACCATTCCCGTTCGCCTTCTGTAACGATTTATGGCCTCGGGAACAAATTGCCTCATGTGAAGCTGGGGGACGTATTAAGTCGTGAACCCCAAACACGACAGGCCGAAGCCCTTTAACTTTACTTCACATGAGGGAATTGGTTTATCCGATTTGATATTGCCTCACTGCGCCTATAACCGCTATACGTGATGAACTACCGTGGGAATCATTTCGGTGGGAAAATATAGGTCTTGCGTCATCTGTTTATTACGTGTATAATATGTATGTGCTGTGTATATTGGTTACTGCATGCATACATTTCGTGTGTGAGCGCTGGTATAATTGATGTATGAGTTTTCACATGTGTGAAATTGTTGTATTTATTACGTGTGAGTCGTATACAATACATGTAATTTAGCCTATGTGATGAAAGTATGTGTATGATTTGTTGTGCTCATTATGTGTAAGTTATATGGAATATGTGTAAGAGTCAGAAATTCGCAATAGTTTTGAGATCAAATTTTCCCAGTACAGTAAAGCAAAACTTTTAACAACTATAGAAATTGTGTGAAAATGGACAGGGGGATAATTTAGGCATATGCGGATTTTGGTGCCAATTGTCATAGGGCACGTTCTACATCATATATACCAAATTTGGCGTCATTTGGCCCACCCGTTAAGGAGTTACGGGCCTCATCCCCTCAGTAATTTCTGTTCCTAATAATTGTATAAATTGTAAAAATTATTAAGATTAAGAGAGTGTAAAACAATTAAAAATTGTAAAATTTGTGTGCCAGGGCTATTATAGTTTGGGTACCTATCGGATTTGAGTGTAAGCCCTGGGTGCCTTAGGTATTACACTTACATTAGCGGAAATGTAAGTGTATTTCTGTTGGATTTTCCAAATTTTGTTTTGAGTTAGGGATTCCGAGAATTTTATAAAAAAGATATTCTCTAACGCGCAAATTTTCGTTTAAGTTTGGGAGCGGATTTCTCAATTCCAAGAATCTCTGGGTCTTAACTGTATAAACCTCGCTTTAGAGAAACTCCTAGGTTTCTGGTCCGGGATAAAAGTTTATTTAAGCTCACGCGCGCTAAGCTTAGGCAGTTCAGTTCGTACAATCGGTGGAACAAAGTGGTTGTGTGTGATCATCAATACGTTCGGTGTCATTGATCCTGTTTCTGAATATGTAAGTATATGTTTATATGTGTTATTAATGTATGTATAGAGTAGATGCGAATAAACAATTGGGTATACAAAGTTATTTCAGAAGTTATCGACTTTTTCTGGACTGTACTTTAGATAGACTTACTCCAGTTGCTAACACTAACTGAGAACTCACGCGGGTCACATTTTGGTGCCGCAAGACTGGACGGAGGAACGCTCAAGTTTAAGAAAGACTTGAACTAGATCTAGATAATCAAGATTCGGAGGCCTTTATTGACAAAGTCTATCGGCGATATACAGGTGGCCCTAGCGAGTGAAAAATACGGCAAACTCGATTAATTCCCATAGTAATGCCGGGAGGTATTGAGAGGACACCATGTGGATCCCAAACCGAGAACCGTATCATGGAAAATCGTTATGGATACCGAGCGGTTGAGATTAAAAATATTCCGTTATACAGTGGGAACTTTGGAGATGATTTTGAAGAGTGGCTCGGTACATTTGAGAGAATAGCTCTGGCGAATGAGTGGAGTCATCCTGAAATGGCACGGCTGCTGCCTGCGTATTTACGGGATGAGGCTCCGCGAAAGTGGGAAGCCCTTCCTCCTGGGATTCAAAAAAATTACGAGCTCGTTCGAGCATCGCTTAAAGAATATCTCATATCTAAAGAAACAGCTAATCAATACAGTATGCAACTACGCACACGTAGTCAGGGGTCAAAAGAGCCAGTGGAAATCTATGCAAGAGATATAGAACGACCGGTGAGGAAGGCTTATCCAACAATAGATGCTGAAAGTAGAGATCGTATTGCTATGGATAACTTCTTGAATGGGCTTAAAAATTCAATCAAGAGATTCGCCATGACCTCCAATCCTACTTCCATGCAGGCAGCTATCTCTAGAGCGTGCGAGCAAGAATGTTATGAGCGAATGGATGAGCCTTCTAATCCGGATGATGCAAAATTAAAAGTAATGTTTACAAACGCAAAAAACCTGAATTTTCAAATAGCTTAGAGTCAAAAATGGAGGATATGATAAAGATAAATAGGGAATTGCTCCAAGCGGTCGTCGACCTTAAGGATAAGACAAACAACAACTCAAGAAATTCAGCCCCTGAGCAAATCAGAGGAAGGATGACAAATGATGGTAGGAAGATATGTGATTTCTGCAAAAGACCTGGGCACATCAAATTTAACTGTCCTCAAAGACGGGACACTTTTTCACGAACCCTTTTTCGGGATAGGATACCTCCGAACGCTAATCGATGGCCTCCAAATCCACCCCCTCAGCATTTCTGGCAACCTAGAAATTTTCAAAATAGCAACGGACAGGGGTCACCTTTTCAAGCATGGCGAGTATCTGCGGCTCAATCAAATCAATGCCGCGGGCATACCGATCTACGAGACGAGTCTAACGATGTGGGACAAAAGGCGGATCAACGAAATGTTGATGAGAGAGTAAATGAATGGAAAATAGAGGTCTCGCGACTACGAGAGCAGAATGAAAGGTTAGCCAACAGAATCATTGAAGGTGAATTTTCTCAATCACCTGCACACTCAACAATGATGTGCCATTTCCAGAACTCAACATCGGGGAACTTTGAGAATAATATTTACGCGACGATGACATACTTTGACATTAAGCCGAAACAGGATGATTTGGGACAAATATATGAAAAGCCTAAGTCTTTCGTTGGAACACACAAAAAAATAATTTGACAGAGGTTACTGATAAATCTAAACTCACAGAGTTAAAAAACGTGGCGGTTAATAAAAGATACCTTTTCGCTCAGGGAGAGTGTTCAAACAGAGATAAAAATCTGACGCCACTCTTTACACATTTAATTCCAAATATCTTGACGATTAACCTTTGTTATACAGATATGGCGAATAATCACATGGCCGTTTTTCCAACAAGCGGACAACAATTTGTCGGAGGTGTGCCGCCTGGGCCTTGCTGGGCCCCTCGTAGGGCATACCCAGAACGTCAACCTCTTGGCCCGGGAGCAAAACATCGGGCGGTTATTGAATCGGCGGAGAGCCCAAGATCTATTTGGGTGTCTCTACCAAGGGAAAAATGTTATATGGACCTTATAAACGCCAGTTTTCCACTCGTTGAAGAGCTCATCACGTTGGAAGAGAAGGAGATCTGGACGGAAAAACGAGTAATTGTTGTAATGGCTGGACAAGCACTCCGGGGCGTCGTGACATCGATCCCGGGTCGGTGCCAATATAACGTTTGGCTAGTTGATGTTGGCAGGGGCAATCTCTGCGGTATAACAGAGGTATATGAAATGCCTCGACACCCAGTTTTAGCAAACACCCCGGCACAAAGTTTTCAGGTGGAGCTCAATAACGTTATGGCGCCAAATGGTCGAGCGGAGTATGGCCGATATTCCTTCAGCTTTATGCAACGCCTCGTAAATCAGGAGGTATATTTGAAATTTATAGAACGGGGATTAGAAAACAGATATATCGTAGATATGACGGTGGGATTACAGCATGGAGTAAGCGAGATGGTGGTCGCGCAAGGCCTAGGGCAATTTGGGAATGTTGTTTTGCGCGCAATCCTGGGCAATTATAATGTTGTTTTGCCCAGGATTTTCAGACCGCAAGTGCGGTATATACTGAACCTGATCCAAAAAAACAAAAGCTAATTGTAAAAAGATCAAGCGTAATATGGGAGAATAAGAAGGCATGGTTAACATCAGGACTAGCGTTGAAGACAATGTTTTATGGTAACTTAGTAAAGTTTACTAGTTCATCAATGCTAAAAGGTTCTTTATTAAACACCGGCAATAAATATCTAGCTGAAGCTAGCCCCAATACGATATGGGGCTGTGGGTTAACGGTTAAACATCAAAATGCCTGGAATGTCAGAAGACATCATGGCAGGAATTGGTTGGGGAAAATCTTAATGATCATTAGATTAAAGCTTCGCTATGAAGAAGACAACGGCATTAGAAATACGATTTCTGAACGACAGTTGATGGTTCCGGATTTGGAAATTTTTGTGTTTACACGGGAAAGCGTGAAAGCGGGAGAATTCAAGATTTAAACAAAATTCCTCTTATCTTGGGAAAACTTTACGGTATGGTGTCAGTGGAAATTCTTTGTGACACTGGATGTAACATAAGCATATTAAAGTTTCAGACTGCGTCGCGATTACAAGGATTTGATTCTATGTGGACCCCTGGTATTGGTAATCAAGTGGCAAAAACGGTGAGTGGCCAAGGCTTGGAACTCCTTGGTGCGTTGGAAATTGTATTTCATATTGGATCGGAAAGGTATGTTCAGTCCGTATATTTAAGCAAACACATACCTTATGATCTTATCTTAGGTATTGACTTTATGATCAAATATAACTGCATTTTGAATATAGCAAAGGGGGAATGCATTTTGGGAGACAACAGTATAAAAATGTGGGAACCCAAGACTCAAAATGGAAAACGGGTAGCCAATGTAACTGGTAACCCTCTACAAAAATCTATTGGGAGTAGCGCTTCAGTCTCGCCGAGCCATATAAATCCTACGAGCGAATATGACCTTCGTATTCCTAATCTGTCATTGACAGACACTGATCTCACTGATGGGCAGAAAGCAGTGATGACTCGTTTCTTAAATTCGAGAAGTATCGTATTTTCTTTCTCCGATTATGATCTAGGACGGTTGAAGTTTGTTAAACATTCAATAAACTATGGAAACAGTCCACCCATATATCAGCGACCGTATAGAATTCCGCAAGCGGCAAAGGAGGATGTTAAGAACCAAATGAAAAATATGGAAAAACATGGCATAATCAGACCGTCGGCGTCACCCTGGGCCTCACCGCTTGTGATCTCTCGAAAAAAAGACGGTAGCAATCGGATATGTGTCGATTTTAAAAAACTTAACACCGTCACAAAGTCAGACGTGTTTCCCATACCAAGAATAGAGGACTGTTTGGATAGATTACATGATGCTAAATACTTTTCTAGTCTTGACCTAACAAGCGGTTACTGGCAAATGGAACTAGAAGAATGCGACAAAGAAAAGACCGCTTTTATAACCGATAGTGGATTGTTTGAGTTCAACGTAATGCCGTTCGGGCTTAAATGTGCGCCAAGCTCGTTTATGCGGGCTATTAAGTTTTTATTAGTAGGGCTGGATGATAAAGTGTTGTCTTATATTGATGATATATTAATATTTTCGCCTACCTTTGGACAACATATTCAAGATTTGTCTGATGTATTCGACCGGCTTCGCGAAGGGAATATGAAACTGAAACCAAAGAAGTGTAGTTTCGGACGGACTAAAGTAAAGTTCCTGGGACATGTTGTTTCTGGAAAGGGAATCGAACCTGATCCAGATAAAGTTAAGGCGGTCAGGGAGTATCCGGTGCCGAAGACCATCAAGCAAGTAAGAGGTTTTCTTGGACTTGCTTCATACTATAGAAAGTTTATAAAAGATTTCGCATCGAGAGCATCCGCGCTAAACGTTTTGTTGAAGAAGGGCATTGTTTTTGTTTGGACACCCGAATGTCAAAATGCCTTCGACGATTTGAAAGACCAGCTTACAAAATGTCCGGTTTTAAGGGGACCGGACTTCGAAAAACCCTTTATCTTATTAACAGATGCATGTAATGATGGTCTTGGCGTGGTACTATCCCAGGAATATGATGGTCACGAACATGTGGTGGCCTACGCGTCGAGGACACTTGCTCCTGCAGAAAAAAATTATGCAATTACAGAAAAGGAAGGGTTAGCCGTAATTTGGGCTGTTAAGTATTTTCGACATTATCTACTTGGTAGAAAGTTTAAAATAATTACTGATCATTCTGCCTTAAAATGGTTAATGAATTTCTCCGACGGAAATGGGAGACTTTTAAGGTGGTCACTGCTCTTATCCGAATTCGATTTCGAGATACAACATAGACCCGGAAAATTTCATGCAAATAGTGACGCTCTCTCCCGAAGTCCAGTGTTATCTTACTTAGACGTTGATCAGGAAGACGAAGATGATGAAAAACTATGTTTTCCAAGGGTTACCGACTGTAGAAATAGTGTAATGGTTGTTAATACTTCAGATTATGAGAACAAATCATCTACGATATGTCAAAATGGTAGAAATTCGTGGGATTTTTCAAGTAACTTGCGAAATCTACAACGATCTGACAGCCAATTAGAACCCGTTATCAAATATTTGGAAAGAGAAACTGATGATGGTGGTAAGAAAGAGGACGTACACAGGTACGAAAGCTTTATGATTATTTCTGGATTATTACATCATTTGTGGAATGAGAAAAGACCCAACCGCAGACCACGTGTTTGTTACCAGATAGTGATTCCTAAAGTTTTACGGTGCGAAATTATGGAAGCGTTTCATGACGACTTATTTGGTGGAGGTCATTTAGGATTCGATCGAACCTTCGGAAAAATTAGGGAAAGGTTTTACTGGGATTCGATGTATCGTGATATTAAAAATTGGTGTTACTCGTGTACATTTTGCGCTACAAAAAAGGTCCAGGAAAGAAAATCAAGGCTCCCCTATATTCGATCCTTATTTCGACTAAACCTTTTGATATAGTGGCAGTAGACTGTGTGGGACCTTTAAAGCAAACTGAGCAAGGGAATAAATATATCGTTGTGTTCACCGAGTATCTAACTAAGTGGGCTGAAGCGTTTGCTGTACCAAACATAACGAGTGAAACGATTGCGAGATTAGTAGTTGAAGAGATTATGTGTCGATACGGAGCACCCTCGAAATTACTGTCAGATCGTGGTGCAAATTTTATGAGCGAGTTAATTAAGTGGATATGCCATTTCACAGACACGAGGAAGTTAAATACCTCTCCTTATAGGCGGTCAACTGATGGGCAGTGCGAGCGGTTGAATAAAACCCTTATAATCATGCTTTCTCATTATGTTAATACCGCCCACACTGATTAGGATAAGTATTTGAACTTCATCTTGTCTGCTTATAGGACGGCAATACATGAGTCTACAAAGGAGACTCCTTTTTTCTTCTTTATGGTAGGGACCCTCGTTTTCGGGTCGAGATCGGTTTAGGTTCCTATAACCTATTATAAATTGATTCTCTCGAGGGCTATCGAGAAACCTTAGTAACTGGATTAGAAATAGCTCGGAAATTGGCATCCGACAATATTGCAAGTGCACAGCAAAAGCAGCAATATAATTACAATAAAAATGCAGTGGACCATAAATTACAGGTGGGACAGCGAGTGTGGTATTATTGTCCTGCCGTAAAAAAGGGAAAGACCCCCAAACTATGCCATCTGTGGCACGGGCCTTATCGGATAATTGAATTTACAAGCGACGTAAATGTACGTATAAGACCTTGTAAGGGGACAAAGTCAGATAAAATCGTTCATGTTAATTTTGTAAACCATGTTTTGGTAACTTTGGTAAACCTTATAACTCGTTGGGAGATGGAAATGGCACAGGCATTGATGAGTGCGAGGTGAACATAGAAAACATGTTGCGAAAAAAATCTACTGTGGAAGGCATTGAAACTTTTTCTAATGATGAATATGATGTTTCAGAGGAACAACCGGAAGACAGTCAACGAGTGGCTATTACGAACAATAAGTGCGCCCAACCGTTTACTTCGGTAGAAGAATTATCCAATAGTAATGAGAATAACCCCAAAAGAACGAGAGGTGTTGGGTCCGAATGGGAAGGTCGGCTGCGGAGACAGTAGTCAGAATTTTTCTTGGAAAAAAATCTGCGCACGGTATTTGTTTTATATTCTTATTTATGTTTGTAATTTGCTGTTGTACAGTTGCAGTTAATGGTCACTTACAAAAACCAAACACATTAGTTAAGGTTAATAAACATTTTTCAGTAGCGTTTAAACGTGAAAGTGCGTTGGACAATGCTCAGGACTTCATACAACATCACATTGTTGTTCCTTTACT